>JBBPMR010001368.1:0-10217 GCA_038090415.1 Rossbeevera mucosa | reverse complement strand
GTTGAGGCAAACATTGAAAAAGTTTCTGAGGTCACTGTACAAGTTTCTCAACCAGTCCTATCTGCTGCTAAAAAGTACAAGACCTCCCCTTTACGCAAGCAAGTGAAATTAGCCATGAAAGATGTTTTTAAACAGTATAGAGAAGCATCCAATCAAGACAGGGTGGAAATTCTTTTGAATATCATTATTCATAATCAAATGGATTAGAATGAGTAGAATGAACCAGTCACCCAGTTACATCTTGGTTTCAAACATCATAATCACTTTTTTTTGTTCTATAACTTTGTACTTTCTCATTTATGTATAGTAAGTATGATCTATTTTTTTCATAAAAATCCTGTAACACATATGTATATTCAATATGGCTAAGTGACTGAATCAATATCAATGTGTTTACATAGTCTAAGAAATACTGTATTGCACATTTCTCAATGTATTGAATACATTTCCCTCCTGCCATATTCCATGATGTGGTGAATGAAGGGTAAAAAGCCAAATTAGCAGAGTAGTGAGGAATTAAGGTGACATATGTAGTACCCACACTCTCTAGTTAGAGCAAAGCAATGACCTGGTTTGTTAAACAACAGAAGGCCATGTTGGCAATGCTAAAACCAATATGGCTTCAGTTACCTCAAAGACAAGACTGAAGGCAACCTTAATCAATACTAACTAGGCATCTCAAAAAGATACAAGCCTAGAGTGGAGAGAACTGATTAAATCAGGGGAATCCAACCAGAACAAGACTGGCTTGTTTGGTTGTTCTGCATTCATATTTATACTACTGGTACATGCACACAGATCAAGCTGTGTCTCACTGTTATCTACTATATAAGTACTATATGGGTGTAGTGCTGTATGGTGTGCAATTGTTGGAATTCATCTTCAGAACTGGCTTCAAACCCTTGTGAGTCATGAAAGACAATTTGTTGTTGCTCTGGAAAATCAATTTGTTCTTGATATCATGCATTTCTGGAAGGGCACTGGTCGTGCCAACACTTAAAGGGAGGAAACAATAGAATGTGAACAAGGTGCAACTAAAAAGAAAGCAGAAACACAAGCCACCCAGCGAATACACCCGCGTTCAGGACCTACCACATGATCATCCCACTAACCCCACCACACAGCCCCACACAGGCTACCGCTTGGTCATGAGCAGATTACATATGACACATATAGATTAGTAGACAACAAAGTAGACATGCAGCGCATGTACTGTCTGACAAGGGGAAAGCTCCCCACTGGACACTAAACACAGAAAAAAAAAAAAAAAAAAGTGAACAGGGCATATAGATTGTTACCTAGCATCAGCGAGCGCAAGCCCTTATATATGTACAGGGAGTGGATACTGGAGCAAGTATCATGTGGAGGGGCAAAGAGATAGGAATGGCAATGATGAAGAGGTTGGAAAGATGATCAGTGATCAGTGTGTCTTACACCCCTTCTCCATATGACTGGACAGATTTCTTTTTCTTCTCCCAAACATCAAGGCCTCACAGTCTTTAGCATTCAATGTGGCATCCATTCATCATCCTCCACCCCATAGCCAAACCAGCAAACCAAATACTAATGACCACAGCCAACCTTGCATTTGTCAAGGATGCAGTCAATAAAGCACTCTTCCGCACCATTTTCAGTGACAACAGGACCAGAGTGAGGGTGTTTGTGAGCAGAGAAGAGGCCAGGGTCATTAGGCATGAAGATGCAAAGTTAGCTGATGTGGAAGGTAGGGTGAATGTTAGGTGAGTTGGGGAGATCGAGTGTGTATGTTGATGTCTGAGGGTCAGCTTCAAGAATGGTGTATAGTCCATAAAAGTGTGGCATGAACTTGGCAACATGTCTGTTACCTTTCTGCATGTAGTTGTGTCATCAGTTTTTGGTAGCGAGCATGATGTGGTCACCAATCTGGAACAAAGGATCAGGTAAGTGGTGCATGTTGGCAGTAACAGCTTGAGAAATCTTAGCAGCAAGTAGATTGTTCTGTGCTTCCCATATGGTCTGTTGGAGGTCAGAGAGCAAGAAGTGAGCATTGAGGGTATTGGATGAGGAGGTGTCCAGTGGTGTTAAGGGTGGCAGAAGACAGAGAAAACAACCAAGATGAAGTTGGGATGGCAAGACTCCTGTGGAGCTGTTAATGGCATTCTTAATGTCAAAATGGACCTTGGGCAGCATGGTGGCCCAGCCATGTTGGTGCTGGTCAACATAATTCCAAATCAGTTGAATCACAGTCTTGTTGGTGTGCTTGCTAGTGCCATCAGTGTGGGAGTGGTATGCTGAGGATATTTTCAGTTTGATACCAGTTGTTGTGGATCTGCTTCACCACACTAACATTCTCTTAGTGTCCATGATAGACATGCACCTATCTTAGTGCCCACTATCTTATCTGATCTTCCTTTATCTTATCAGAGGTCATGTGACATAGTCTAGCCTTAGTCATGTGATATAGAGTTCTAGGCCCATGATGTCACAGATAATGTCATGTGCTGACTGATGGAGTGCCATACCAGTAGCATGTGGTACAGGCATGTATGCCTCATATGAACAGCTTAGTCCTCATGTAGCTTAGGGCAGGACATAGTAGCATGGTCTGTGCACTAGTCCTTAGAGTATATATATAAGCCTGTATCGTAGAGTACTCCCCAGTCTTGATATATTGAGTTTACCCTCAGTCTAGTGACTTCTAAGGAAACCCTTCCTTAGTCATCACTTGCCAGCTTCCTTGCCGTACCTCAAGTACCACTTGTTGCATACTCTCTACAGGGCACATTACATGTTCCCCGTTCCTCATGCTTACTATCCCTTTCAGCACATTCCTGTATAGGTTCTAGTCCTTTGGTCTAGTCCCACTTTCTGTTACACTTGGTTTGGGTAGGAACAAGTGTAGCCTCAAAAAGAAGGTCTTGGAGGGTAGGGGCAAGGACAAAGAGTCTTAAGGGTCAAGAGATCAAGACAACGAAGGGCCAAGGGGGCAAGAGGTCTTGAGAATTGAGGGATCAAGACGACAAGGTTCTTCGAGAGTTGAGGGATCAAAGACAAAGTGCTGAGAGCGACTAAGACAACCTATGAAGCTGAGTTAAGAGCTCAGAGGTTGAAGTGTCCTTTCAAGTGCAGGACAAGGTCACACAGAGAGTTTCAAAAGTAAGGAATATATTCCAAGACATATCTAGGAGGATACTTGAGGAGGTCAAGGTTAGAGAAACTAAAGGTGATATCAAGTCACTTATAAGTAGAGAAAAGAACAATAAGAATGATAATGATTGGCTAGTAAAAGTGGTGCCATAGAATGCTATGGAATATTGGAGAATATGTAGGTAATCCACAGCAGAGAACAATAAGAAGCTGTGATGATTGGTTAATAAAAGTGGTGCCATAGATCACTATGAAATATGGTGGAGTGTGTAGGTAATCCACAGTAAGGACCAATAAGAAGCTGTGGATGACTAAGTGTACATGGAAGCGAAGGTAGAAGGGAGAACATAGGGGAAAGGAAAGGAAAAAGAGGGGGGACCCATATGAATCATAACACTTTCAGCAGCTCTACTCCATAGTTCCCACTTCACCAGTCAGTCTATGGAGCACATGCCAGAAGTTTGAAATGAAAAGCTTATCATGGTCAGAAACTGTTACACTTGGTCCAGATAGGAACAAGTGTAGCCTTGAGAAGAAGGTCTTGGAGCAAGGAATAAGGGCAAAGAGTCTTGAGGGTCGAAGAGATCAAGACAACGAGGTTCTTTGAGGGTTGAGGGATTGAAGACAAAGTGCTGAGAGTGACAAAGACAACCTATAAAGCTAAGTTAAGAGCTTAGAGGTTGAAGCATCCTTTCAAGTGCAGAATGAAGTCACACAGAGAATTCAAGGGGACAAAGGATATATTCCAAGACGTATCTAGGAGAATACTCAAGGAGGTCAAGGTTAGAGAAAATAAAGATAACATTGAGTCATTTATAAGTAGAAAAGGGAACAATAAGAAAGACAATGATTGGCTGATAAAAGTGGTGCCATAGAACACTATGGAATATGATGGAAGATGTAGGTAATCCACAGTAAGGAACCAAAAGAAGCTGTGAATGACTAAGTATACATGAAAGCAGTGATAGAGAAAGGAACATAGAGAGCGAAGAAAAGGAAAAAGAAAGAAAAGAGATGGGGACCTATACAAATCATAACATTACTCCTTTAGTAGATGAAAAGTCACCAACATTTCTACATCTTTGGAGACCCAGTCATGTTGCTAATGGCGACATCATCATACTCGAAAGGTTCATCATCGTCAAGACTCCAGGTCTTAGCATGTTCATTCTCCCATCTCTGATTTCCTTCAGTGATATGGTCCCACCAGTGGAATTCTTCCTGAATGGAGGAAGGGGCTCAAGAGGAGTGGTGGTGGTAGGACTGCTGGGAGGAGGGGGCTGTTACATTTCATTGTTTCTTTTCTTTTCTTTTCACTTGTTCTTACTACGGACTACCAAGTCTCTGTGTTCAAACCACACTTAGGCTCTTTCTTTTCTTCTATGATGACTCAATACCCTTAACCCCATTCCTGCTTACCTCACTTGCCTTAGTCATCATTTCCTCCATTTGTCACCTTTACTTGTCATCATGACTCACGCTGACTCACCCGCAGTCATCATGATTCATCAATGCTGCACATTACTCATCATGACTCATTATGATTCATAGATGCTGCACATTATGACTCATCTTCTTCCACCATGTTCCATAGTGTTCTATATGCTTAGTCATCTTCATTTCCCATGTACTATATAAACCCTTTCATACTGTCTGTATTCCCTAAGCTAGATCTCCTCTGTACTCGTGTACCTTCTCTAAATCTAGCCCATCTTGTCCTTCCCTTTAGTGGATAAACCTCTGCGTGTCTTCGTCCAACACTTGACTGGATGCTAGACTTGTAACACTTTACTTGATTGTGTTACAGTTGTTTCTACAATTGATAGAATGACCTCTGTGACCACCACCTCAAAGTGGTATCCCTTCGTTCCTTGATCCCTTTATTACTCAGAGGCTATGCTCATCCCTATCCAGGCCAAGCGTAACAGAGGCTGAGGAAGTGGCTCTGGAGTGGCAAGTGTATTGATGAGAGTGAGGAGGGGGAATAGAAAGGGGTTGAGCAGCAGGGCAATGGACTTGTGGATGGCCAGGGGCAGAGACAAGACAAATGGGATAATGGTAGTCCCCACAATTGACCCTCTTGTGGCCTTGATGGCACACATAGCATGTGAAAGGGTAGTCAGGATGATGGCAGGGGAGAACTACTTCATTGCCATCTAAGAACTCTTGTCATTCTGCTTGGGCAAAGTCTGCCTCTACTCGAGCGAGTATCTGTTCCTCTTCTGGGTTCAAAGAAGATAAGCTAGTGGAGGGAGTAGTGGGGACATCTAGAGGGGTATCATCACGAAGATCAGAGTTGGGAATGAGGGCATCTGCAAGCCTTTCAAGGAGGAAATAATAAGGTTGGCAAAGGATAGTGTCTGCATGGAGAAGGGCATTGACCATGCCTAACTGGTTTAGAAGGGAAACAAAAGCAAGGGCCTGGGTCTTTGCAACTTCCTTGAGGATGGAAACAAAGAGGTGGACAAGAGGATCCTCTGATTTCAGAAAGGGGTGAGGCAGGCAGTCTACAGTGATGGCAAGGTGGAGATTCTACATGAAAGCTTATTTAGCGGGAAGAGCCAAAGATGGAGGAGTCCATGGTTTCGAAGGGGTTTGTTTAGCAATGAGTGGATGGTTTGTTGCTGGGGGAAAAGACAGAGGGGTGGACCTTCTTGTAAGGATCCAAGACTGTTTTGGCATGTTTGAGTTCCTTATCAGATACCCAAGAGTCTTTTTTAGCCAAGTAACCCTTCCATCAAATCAGAAAGTGGTGTTTCTGTGGCAGCCCCTTATGTCATACAATCTTCTTGATTTCGTACTCTTCTTTGCCTTCCACAAGATCTGGAGGGGGTGACAGGAAGTTGGGTCCATAGACAAGGTTTTTGTGATATGAAGATAAAAAAGAAGCATGGAACATGTTGTGGATGTGCCAAGTTTTGGGGAGGTGGAGTTTGTAGGTGATTGGGGATAGAACATCGGTAATAGTGAAGGGTTCTTCTTGCTTAGTGCTGAGTTTTGGAGATGCCAGGGAGTGTCGAAGGTTTCTGGCTTCTAGCCAGACTTTGTCTCCTTTAGAGAATGGTTTGAAGGATTTAGTGGATCGAGTCTTTGTTACTTGACAAGCCAGTTTATGGGCAGCCAGGGCTTCGTCTCAAGCAGCGGAGAGCTTCTGGAGTCTTGCTTCAACTGCAGAAATGTTGGATTCAGAGATTACCAATGGGAAAAAGCGGAGTTCATAGCCCATCATGAGGAAGAATGGAGACTTCTCTGTAATGGAATGGGGGCGGTGGTTATGGGCAAATTCGGCATGGGAGATATGTTCTGCCCATCTGGTGGGGTTGTCATGGCAGTAAATGCGGAGGAATGTTTCTACTTCCTGGTTAACTCTCTTAGTTTCACCATTAGTTTGAGGGTGGTAAGCAGTGGACAAGGAGAGGGTATATCTGATGAGCTTTGCTAGTTCCTTCACAAAGGCTGAGGTGAACTGAGGACCTCGATCTGAGATGATTTTATCATAGAGACCAAACCGGGTGTAGACTTTATGAAAGAAAAGATTAGCTACTCCTTCCACAGTGACAGTTTTGTTGGTAGGGCAAAAAATCACCCCCTTAGTAAGCCCATGGTCGACCACAACCAATAGAGAATCAAAGCCATCAGAGAGGGGGAGGTCTGTGATCAGGTCACAGGAGACTTGTTGGAAGGGGCAAGAGCAGGAGGAGGTGATGTGGTTGAGTGGGGGGGCAGTGGGATGGGTGTTGATCTTGTTTTGCTGGCAGGTAGCACAGCCTTCAATATATTTTCGGACAAAGTGGGCCAGACCAGGCCACCAGAACTCAGAAGCAACCAGTTGACGAGTTTTGAGGTATCCAGGGTGTCCAGCAGAGAAATGATTATGGGAGTGAGCCATAATGGACTGGTGCAGTTGAAGGTCATTTGGAACATAGACATGTACTTGGTAGGTGAGGATACCAGCATCAAACTGCCAGTCAGAGAGTCAAGAGCGGAATTTAGAGGGTAGGTCACCCTTGATGGTGTGAAGGGAGTTCAGAACAAGAGGGTCAGAGGAGAAGGAGAGGGCAATTTTGTCTGAGAGAGCAGTGTTGATAAGATTAATGAAGAGTGAGGGGGGAAGCAAGGTAACATCATCGTTGTCAGTGTTGAGGTCAGGGATAAGATCAGGTTGGCAAGATAGAGCATCTGGGGCTGCCAAGAGTTTGCCAGAGACATAGATGAGTTTGAGGTCGAAATCTGCAATGTCCAAGAGCCAGCAAGCCTGTTGATGATTTAACTTCTGACATTGTCAGAAGTAGGTGAGGTTCTTGTGGTCAGTAAGGACCTGGATGGGGAATGGGGAGCCATGGAGATACTGTCTCCATGACTTCAGAGCTCTGATGATAGCAAGGAGTTCCCTGTTATAGATGTTGTAGTTTCACTTGGTGGCAGTAAAGGATTGGGAGAGGTAGAAGCAGGGTTTCCAGTCGCCATTAGTGTCAGTTTGAAGGAGGATTCCTCCAGTTGCATGCTTGAAAGCATCGGTGGCAATAGCAAATGTGTTGCAAACACTAGTCATCTCTAGTTACTTTTTCACTTTAGCGCCTATGGCGCCTATTTCTTTTCTTTCTTTTAGAACAAGTCCAGAGCGCCCAAATGTAACACAAGCACTCAGTCCTCTATCTCTTATCTTATCACACTGCATTATGTAATATGATGTCACTATGACATCATGATCTAGACATACACACAGCATCAGCAAGGCATGCTTCTCTTTTATTCTGCATAGCCTTAGCTTCACTTTAGCATCATGATAAGCATAGCCTTGCCTCACTGAAGACACATGTAGTATAGCCATAGCACAGCTTGTAAGTAGTACATATACTTGAATGCAGCAACAGAACAAGCCAGTCTTGTTCTTATTGGATTCCCTTTGCCAACACTTTCTCTTCCTTAGTTAAGTTCAAATGCAGCACCTAGACTTGCATCAAAGGTTGCCTTCATTAGAACAAGACTAGTTCTTTCTACCTGCTGTGTACACTTGGACCCCAGAGTTAAGGGGAACCCCTCACACTACCAGAGGTTAAACAGAATCCCTTGACCAGGTTACTGTCAATGGAAAGCAATCATTTGCCCACTGCTGCATATATGCTCGTTTGGTGTAATCCTTGAGTGGTATCAAATTTATTTGGTACAGATTCCTCTAGGTGTAAATAAGAATAAAGTTGCCGGGACTGTTAGAACCCATGATAGTGCATTACATGCGGATTGGCAGGATGAGAGGCTGTCACAGAACTTAGACCCAATATCTGTTGGCAACGCCAAAACCAAGAAGGCTTCAGTCACCTCAAAGACAAGACTAAGACAAAGGGGAACTGTTTGGGTGGAAAATCAACCAGAACAGACTAAGAAGTCTGGCTGGACTGGCATTGTATATATACTAAGTTACATAAAGTTACAATGAGGCTGGTTTAGGGCTGGTGCTTACTGATGCTATGATGTACCATGTGACTATCTACTATATATGTACTAATGATTCACACACTCGTGAGAATGGTGGTCTAGAACTATGCAATGAGGCTACCATGTGTTATGCATGCACTAGCCATGAGGTGTGACATCATACTGGTCTAGACTGTGTCATGTGACGAGATAAGATATAGATTGAGCGCTTGATTGATTAGATAAGATTGGCGCGCGATTAGATAAGATAAGATAAGATAAGATAATGAGTGCTAGAGCTAGGTTGCAAGATGAGGTTTGTAACAATATCGAGCTAAGCAGAATTGCAATTTCTTCCATAAGATTTGCAGGCTTACAGTAGTAGAATTTCTGTGTGGTAATTTTAGCACAGAACCAGAACCATATATTCTACCAAAGACTGAGTGGGAAATCGCCGAACCAGCTAGAGTATCTCTAGCAAACATCAAAGATCTCGATAGCTGGCCTTATTGGCTATGAAAGCAATTCTTGGAAAGCCTAGTCAGCCCCAAGGAAAATCATGTGGAACATGCCCCTGCCAAGCATAACTACCCAGAGATAGTCATTTGCAGCTTCATCTCCAAACTGTGCAATTCGTTCCAAGAAGAAGAAGAAGCAATACGTAATGGCAACCCTGGAAGAACTCCTGCAACTAGTGTGGAAACTAAACAGAAAGCTGAACAATATAGTGGTGGAGAATCGGACTCTGAAGGACCAGCTCAAAAGAGCTGAAGACAATGCCGATGTCGTGAAGATGCAAGCCAAGGAGGCATGCCAGGATGTCACTAGTGGGACAGTAGCCACAACAATTAGTAAAAAAGTCACTATCGTCCCTGATCCGGGGAACTTCAATGGGGCATATGGACAATTCGAGGAATGGTGGACCAAGATGGAGGTCTACCTTAAAATGAATAAAGAAGCCTATTTGAAGGATGAACATCAGATGTATGTAGTATTGGTCCAAATAGAAATAGGATCAACAAAGGAAAAAGATGAGAATGGAGCAGGTGCATGGGCTTGTAATGAGCTCAAGAAAACAAAGAAGGAGGGCTATACCTGGCCCACCATAGGCAAGATCGAAAGTCATCTTCGACAAAGATTTACCATGGGTAACAAGAAGGACTTAGCCATACGCTGGTTAATGTCAATGAAACAAGGGTACAAAGAATGTACCCAAACCTTCTTGATTTAATGGATCACAAATTATAATCAAGCCATGTGTGGCGATGCCATGGGCATAGCTCTTCTGGAGCAGCAAATTCGAGCTGAAGTAATGAAGCCCATATTCTTGGATAAAGCAAGGCAGGACATCATACCTGCATATGTCACCGTAATTCAGTAATATGCTGAGTTGATTGAGTCCTTCGAGACTCGAAGTAAAGTTCCTACCCCCTAGAGCTCAAAAAGGGAAAGGGACTCTGATGCCATGGACATTGATGGTGTCACTACAGAAGCCGGCAAAGGCCCAGCCAGTTGTTATAACTGTGGGAAAAAGGGTCACCAAGTTAGGAAATGCAGAACCCCTAAAAAGAATCAATGTGGAATCTGCAGATTTGTCAATGGAGGGCACCATGCCAAGTGTGCCAAACAAATCAATGCTGTGGAGACAAACACAGAAACAAACAAAGAAAAAGAGA
>JBBPMR010001367.1:0-10217 GCA_038090415.1 Rossbeevera mucosa | reverse complement strand
CATATTACGTAATCATAGCTATTTCGAACCTTCGTAGTGTAGCCTTTACTCTAGTGACTTCTACTAGAGTTTTCTACAGGTACAGTACTACATTCCAATACAGTGACTTCTACTAGAGTTTTCTACACTTCATTGCTTTAGAGGACTTAGATATAAGTACAGGTGCATAAGTAGTAGAGATAGGAGAGCCCTGCATTGAACGGGGTCTCCTCTTTAAAAATCCCAAGAGAAAGCAGTTTTTCCGACGACCTTTTCATCGTCAGAGTCTTCCTCCATGTCGATAAGGGCTGGGGTGTCCTCTTCTTCTGCTTTAGCGACCTTTTTGGAGAGTCGCTTGCTGGAGGAGGTTGCTGGAGTGGAGGAGGCAAAAGCAGAGCAGGAGGAGGCATTGTGGCTGGATTTCCTGCAGTGAAGGCAAAGTCCTAATTTGAAGCATCGCTCCCTTTCCTCAGGAGTGAGCTTTGCGATCTTCACCACATCTACATCCATGGCATTGGGGTCTTTCTCCTTAGGAGAGTGGACAGTGGTCTGGGGAACAAAGAGGTGAGACTGGCCTTGTCCTTTGTGGAGTTTGGCAGTCATGGCAGCGCATAGTTGGTAGTCATTGATCCTTTGGGTATTGGTATACCAATCAGCGACAGTGGTGGGGACATTCTCCATGAGATAGACTCATTCAGAGAGGGAGAGGGGAATGCCTGTCGAGAAGAACTGGCAGAGGGTGGCCTCTTCCTTGAGACCTGAGATGGCGACCCTGTTTAGGAACTGGGTGATGTAGGAAGTGAGGGAGGGGGAGAATGATCCATCATGCTTGGTCTCTATGTGGAAGGAAGAGAGCCAGGTGAGAGCATTGGCAGCTGAGTTGGAATGCTCAAAAGTCTTCTTGAATTCATCAAAGAAGTCGCTCCAGGATCCTAGGGATAGGGAGCCAGCAGAGAGTCGTTTGGAGGTAAAGGTGTCAGCCCAAGAGTAGGCAGTACCCTTTTTTATGAAGGAGAGGGCAAAACCGACCTGCCTCTCTTCCGAATGGTAGGTGTCTTTGTTGATGGTGAGGTACCGCTGGACAGAGCATATCCAGGGCATTGCTTTGTCTTGAGAACCATCAAAGTCCTTAGGTTGGGCAAGGCGGAGTTCAGTGACTTTAGACAAAGACATGATACAAGAGAGTGGGGGTGGGAGAAGGCTAAAAAGGGGTTGTAGGGCGACTGAAGTGGAGAAGGGGGGAGTAGGAGGTTTGGGGAGGGTGAGACTCAAGGATAGCTGGTAAGCTAGCTCAGTATCAAGGGTGATAGCGTCATCTAGTTCTAGGGTCAAGGGAAGGGTGAGATCTGGGTCAAGATCTGTATCTTCATTGCTGGTCTGGTGAGGGAGGGACTCTGAAAAATCAGGGGAAGGTTGGCCTTTTCTTCAAGAGGAGGCAATGGATAGGGCTTGGTGGGTGGAGGAAGCAAAGGGGTTCTGTGGGGTGGAAGGGGGATGTCTTCCTTTGGATCTTGAGTAGGGGAGTTTGGGAGGAATGATGAAAGCGGTTCACAACGATGGTGACCGAAAGGGACGCTAGAGCTTTTGTCACGACTGGCCTGGATAGGGTTGGTTGCAGACTCGATAGACACTAAGGCTAAAGCTGAGGAGTCCTAAGGTAGACACCAGAGGATGATGAAGAGCTAAGGAAGTCCAAAGGGGGAGGCCTAAGAACAACTGGAGCTAAGGGTTACCTTGAGAGCTTCACCGCAAATCATAACACAAGGATTTGGACTAAGGAGACTGAAGGGGGAGGTCTTGGGTTGACAAGGGACTAGAGTGAGGAGCACACACTCAGAGGGACAAAGAGTGATGCAGAGAGCAGGTATAATTCGAGAGTATCAAGTGATAATCGAGTAGCTCTAGCTTGGGTTTACAGGGACGAGTATCTAGGGTCTATATAGGAAAGAGATGGAATGTCATGGAACATGACAGAAGGAGATGTGTCATCCACAGTATAGATGAGTCAGAAGAACTGCAGATGAGTAATCATACACTAAGCTGATGACGAAGCAAGTGAGTCATGATGAGTAAGAGAAAGGTTGGTAATCCACAGTTATGGATGAGTCAGGAAGACTGTGGATGACTAAAGTACTGTGAATAAACAATCGATAAGAGAAAGGCATAGTGATAAGCTTTGACGAAGAGAGAAAGGAGGAGCGAAAGGAAAAGAGTAGGGGCAAGTTGTAACAACATACTTGACATCCTATTGGTCGTATCTGTGACATTCTATTGTTGGATCATAGTTAACATATTACATTCATTGTCTCATAGCACAGTAGGCATCCCTACAATCTAGGTATGGACGCATATGGACTACATTAGTTTACATTGTAGATCAAGTAATCACTAGTACAAAACGCTGTCTAGTAGGCTACAAATCTATTTGAGTACTGGCGTTCTTCTAGTGATTCTGTATAGGTGAACTCGAACCCTTTGTGCCTCTAGGATGGTGACTAGAGAGTCATCACTTTATCTTTGAGTTCCTCTTGCTATTGCTATTGGTGCATTTCATTGCACATATACTCCCCTTCTTGCTACAACCCCATCTTAGAGTTATCTCGATTGCTCCCGCATAGCGTTCGCTACAGTAATACCCTTGTGGGAGAGGTGTGGGAGCAATTTGAGCATTGATGAGGTCAAATCATGTTAGGATTTTCTCTAGGTAGGCACATTGATCAATTAATATCTTGCGGCCATCTCGTCAAATGTTCATATGTAGGAATTCTTTAGCAGAACCTAGGTCTCTGCACTTCCAGCGCTTTATAAAAGTGTCTTTGATCACTTTGACTGTTTTGATGTCAGGTCCACAGAAGAGGGCATTGCTAACATAGATGACTGCGACTATGATAGCAGTTTTTACCATTCTGAACATAAAGATGCCAGCTTCAGACTTTAGGCATTTGAATCCAAGTTCTTTCATGGACTTATTAAGAGTCTCCTGTAGATGAGTAAGACTGAGTGGACTGTAGTTAGAGTCAACGAGTATATTACCTGTAGATGAGCAAGACTACAGTAGAGTAAGTATGGGTAACAATGATATGTAGTAAGTATCTTACCTCAGTGGACTGTAGTTAGAGTCAACTGAGGTATGGTACTGTGATGAGCGAGTAAAAGTATTAGCTTATGTAAGCTACCTAATACGGAAGTGAGCACTTGAACTCCAACACTCCCCCTCAAATGGAACGGAGTCCGAGCTCGGAAGCAAAATGTTTTGCCTTAACAGAAGGAAAGGCTTTTGTAAGGGTATCAGCAACCATGCTATTAGTAGGGCAATAGAGTAAATGAATAGAACCTTTAGGTTGCAAACAGACAATGAAAACTTGAAGTTGGAACTTCAGTTTCATGTCACATGTAAGCACATGCGACCAGCAACCTGATCAACACCGCATTGTGGGATTGCCCAGATTCAGTCAAACAATGGACAACTCAGAGGAAGTGCAAGATGATGTTCATTCAAGAACAATGCTGCCACCACCTTGCTGCCCTCATCGCAATCATTTTGTGATAGGTAGCATACTATTATAGTCTCCTTTTCCTCACCCCCACAACTCCCATCTCCTACCACACATCAATGTTGTAGAATAGAATCATTCGTCCGCTATGCTACACTGGTGCTGCTGCTTACATAACACATTGTACGCTATCATGAATAATATCTGCCGCATCATCGCGTCTCACCCACAAGTTGTGCTCGGCGGCATATGACTTTTCAACAATTGATTCTCACTGGTGAAGGATGGATCCTCGAACTCCTCAATGGCCACCCCAATTGGATTCAGATGTGTCTCGGTGTCGGGCATGACACATTCAATGATTTATGGCCTGAACATCATCTTGCACTTCCTCTGAGTTGTCCATTGTTTGACTGAATCTGTTACAAACCTCGTTCTTTAACCTAGCTTTTAAAGCGCCCTCGTTATCTTATCTTATCTTATTTAAGCGCGTGTCTATCTTATCTAGCATCTAAGCGCCCGATCATATCTTATCGTGTCACGTGACTCGAGTCTAAACCAGTATGACATCATACCTCATGGTTAGTGCATGTTAAACACATGGTAGCCTCATGTTGTAGTTCTAGACTCTCGTTCTCACAGTCATGTGAACACTTAGTACATACATAGTAGTTTATCTCACGGTACATCATCGCTTACTGAGCACCTGCCCTAAAGTACGCCTCATGGCCGCTGCATGTAAAGTAGTATATATACAATGCCAGTCCAGCCAGACTCCTTAGTCTGTTCTGGTTGATTTCCGACCATCAATAGTCCCTCTTCTCTAAGTCTTGACTTTTGTGGGTGACCTAGTGCATTTCCTGTATAGGATTTGTCGTTGCCAATAATATCTAGGGATGATTGTCAAGCCTGGACACCTCGCCATGGACTCTGTAAAGTTAGCTGGTATTGCTGACTGGCCCACTCCCTTTAAGCTCAGAGATGTCTGATCCTTCTTAGGCTTTGCAAACTTTTATCGTCGATTCATCCCTAACTACTCCAACGTCGCCCACCCCCTCATTGATCTCACCAAAAAGATCCAACCCTGGAACTGGTCCTCCACCTGCCAAACTGCCTTCGATTCCCTGAAAGCAGCATTCCTTTCGAAACCAATCCTCTCCCTCCCAGATCTGTCCAAACCCTTTGCCATCGCCACTGATGCCTCCAAGCATGCAACTGGAGGCATCCTCCTCCAAACTGACACCAATGGCAACTGGAAACCCTGCTCATACCTCTCCCAATCCTTCACTGCTGCTGAGTGAAACTACGATATCTACGACAGAGAACTTCTTGCTGTCATTCATGCTCTGAAGTCCTGGAGGCAATACCTTCATGGCTCTCCCTTTCCCATCCAGGTCTTCACTGACCATAAGAACTTCACCTACTTCTGCCAACCCCAGAAATTGAATCGTCGACAGGCTTGCTAGCTCTTGGACATTGCAGACTTCAACCTCAAACTCATCCATATCCCTGGTAAACTTCTTGCAGCCCCAGATGCCCTATCTCGTCGACCTAACCTCATCCCTGACTCTGACACTGATAATGATGATGTCACCCTACTCCCCCCCTCCCTCTTCGTCAATCTCATCGACACTGCTCTCTTAGATAAGATTGCTCTGTCCTCCTCCTCTGACCCCCTCGTTTTAGACTCCCTTCGTGCTATTGAGGGTGACCTCCCCTCTAAATTCCATTCTCAACTTTCAGACTGGCAATATGATGCTGGTATCCTCACCTACCAAGGTCGTGTCTATATCTCCAATGATCTCCAACTGCGTCAGTCCATTGTCGCTCGCTCTCATGATCACCTTTCTGCTGGACACCCTGGATACCTCAAAACTCGTCAACTGGTTGCCTCTGAGTTCTGGTGGCCTGGTCTGGCCCACTTTGTCTGAAAATATGTCGAAGGGTGCACCACCTGCCAACAGAACAAGATCAACACCCACCCCACTGCTCCTCCACTCAACCCCATTGCCTCCTCCTGCTCCCGCCCCTTTCAGAAAGTCTCCTGTGATCTGATCACAGACCTCCCTCTCTCCGATGGCTTCGATTCTCTATTGGTTGTGGTCGACCATGGTCTTACTAAAGGGGTAATTCTTTGCCCTACCATGAAAACTGTCACTGCAGAAGGGATAGCCAATCTTTTCTTTCACAAGGTCTACACTCGGTTCAGACTCTATGATAAAATCATCTCAGATCGTGGTCCTCAGTTCACTTCTGCCTTTGCCAAGGAGCTTGCAAAGCTCATCGGATACACCCTCTCCCTGTCCACTGCCTACCATTCTCAAACTGATGGTGAAACTGAGAGAGTTAACCAGGAGGTAGAGATGTTCCTCCGCATTTATTGCCATGACAACCCCACCGGATGGGCAGAACACATCTCCCATGCCAAATTCACCCACAATCACCACCCTCATTCCGTCACAGGGAAGTCTCCATTCTTCCTTATGATGGGATATGAACCCCCCTCCTTTCCATCGGTAATCTCCGAATCCAACATCCCTGCAGTCAAAGCAAGACTCCAGAAGCTCTCTGCCGCTCGAGACAAAGCTCTAGCTGCCCATGAACTAGCTCGTCAAGTAATGAAGGCTTGATCCACCAAGTCCTTCAAACCCTTCTCGAAAGGAGACAAAGTCTGGCTGGAAGCCAGGAATCTTCGACGCTCCCTAGCCTCCCCAAAACTCGGCACTAAACGAGAAGGACCCTTCACTATCACCGACATTCTATCCCCAATCACCTACAAACTCCGCCTCCCCAAAGCTTAGCACATTCATAACGTGTTCCATGCTTCTCTTCTATCTCCGTATCACAAAAACCTCATCTATGGCCCCAACTTCCCTGCGCCTCCTCTGGACCTTGTAGAAGGTGAAGAATAATATGAGATTGAGAAGATTGTACGACACAAGGGGCCGCCATAGAAACGCCACTTCCTGATCCGATGGAAGAGTTACTCGGCCGAAGAAGACTCCTGAGTACCCGACAAGGAACTCAAACATGCCAAAACAGTCTTGGATGCTTATAAGAGAGCCCATCCCTCTGTCTTCCCCCAAAACAAACCACCCACTCACCACTAAACATTCTCTTCGAAACTATGGACTCCCCCACTTTTGGTTCTTCCCCTAGCTCTCCTATAGACCTCCCCTTTGCCCATTGCCTGCTCTCCTTCTCAGAGGAAGGGAACATTGACCTAATTGACTTCCAGCTCCATGACTCTTGCCTCGCCCCCACCCTAGACCTCCTCCTCGACAGATTCCCCCCTCCACCTTGCTAGACAAGCATTTATGCAAAACCTCCATCTTTCCATTGCTATTGACTGACTCCCTCACTCTTTCCTACGGTCTGATGATCCCTTTGTCCACCTCTTCATTTCCATCCTCAAGGAAGCTGCTAAAACCCAGGCCCTCGCTCTTCTTCCCCTCCTAGACCAGCTAGGCATGGTCAAGGCCCTTCTCCATGCTGACAACCTCCTTCGCCAACCTCGTCGCCCCCTTCTAGATAGGCTAGCAGATGCTCTCATCCCCAACTCAGACCTCCATAACAACCCTCTTCTAGACGTTCCCACCACCCCTTCTGCCAGCTCCTCTCCCTTAGATCCTGAGGAGAAACACATACTCGCCCAAGTCGAGGCAGACTTCGACCAAGCAGAACGACAGGCAATCCTGGATGGTAATGAAGTTGTCCTCCCTCGCAGTCACTCCGACTACCCCTCCACCTGTTATGTGTGCCACCGTCAAGGCCACAAATGAGTCGATTGCAGAGATTATGAATGCCCCCTCTGCCGCATTACTGCTCCTGGCCATCCACAAGCTTGTTGCCCAGCCATTCGAACTCTCCCTATTCCCCCTCCTAACTCTCGTCGCCACACTCATCACTCTCGAGCAACCTCCTCTGCTTCTTCCTCTCAACAATTCTACCACCAACCTCCCCCTCGCCTCCCTTCTTCAGTTCAAGAAGAGTCCCATTGGGATGATCCCACCATCGACGGAAACCAAAGGTGGAAGGAGAAGTGGTCTGAAGCCTGGGGCATGGACTATGATGAACCCTTCAAATACAATGATGTCGCCATCAGCAACATGACTGGATCCCCAAAGATGTAGAAATGTCAGTGACTTTTCGCCTACTAAGAGGGTAATGTTACGATTTGTGCAGACCTCTATCTCTTTTCTTTCTCTCTTCTCCATTCACTCTCCATGTCTATCTCGTTATCACTGCTTCCATGTAACACTTAGTCATCCACAGCTTCTTATTGTTCCTTACTGCGGATTACCTACTCATTCCACCATATTCCATAGTGTTCTATGGCACCACTTTTACTAACCAATCATGGTCATTTCAATTGTTCTTCTCTCTACTTATAAGCGATTCAACCTCGCTCCTAGTTCCTTTAACCTTGACCTCCTCAAGTACCCCTCGATATTTCCTCGAGTACTCTCGAATATCCCTCATCCCCTCCTCAAGTATCCTCTAGATACGTCTTGGAATATATCCCTTGTTCCTTGAACTCTCTGTGTGACCTCGTCCTACACTTGAAAGGACACTTCAACCTCAGGGCTTTTAAACCAGCTTCATAGGTTGTCTTTGTCGCTCCCAGCACTTAGTCTTTAATCCCTTGACCCTCGAAGAACCTTGTCGTCTTGATCCCTTCGACCCTCAAGACTTCCTTAAGTCTTCCTAACCCTTGGTCGCCTTGATCCCTTAAGCCCTCAAGACCTCCTTGTCCCTGCTCTTCGCTCCAGGACCTTCTTCTCGAGGCTACACCTATTCCTACCCAGACCAAGTGTAACAGTTAGTGATACTTTGAGTCAGCTCTTCCATAAAGGCCATTGCTTCTCTGAAGCATCCAGCTTCAGGACCTCGAGTACTCGATCTCCAGCTTTTGACATTTTGTCTTTTAAATAAGGGCAGGACACATAGGCTACTGTTCTCTAGTCTGTTTTTAAGGTTCAGCACCAGGGCTCATAATCTGTAGACGAGAATGAGTCTACAATAAGTAAGTAAGTGTAGTAACGAGTGTGTAAACGAGTGTCTTGTTGAAAGCGCCTGTGACACTCAATGGCTGCTGCATGTATGGCAGGTTGGCAGAGATCAAGTGTAACCACTTTGAGTCAATAAAGTCTAGTAACAGAAGGCTAGACAGAGCTATAAATAGCTGGTACCACTTCTGGTACCAGCTCAGGCCTTTTGCTCAGTGGTTTATCACTCGGTTCAACAGATCTAGCTTAGGGAGTATGAAAGGTATGGAAGGGTTTATATAGTATATGGGAAATGAAGATGAGTCAGAATAACTGCGAATGAGTAATAGTTACAAATAAAATAAGCCAGCATGACTGCAGATGAGTTAGGGTGAGTCACAATGACCAAGCGAAGATGAGTCATGGAGGAAATGATGACTAAGGCAAATGAGGTAAGCAAGACAGGGTCAAGGGTATTGAGTCATCATAGAAGAAAGAAAGGGCCTAAGTGTGGTTCAAATGCAGAGACTTGGTAGTCCATAGTGAGAACAAGTAAAGAAAAAGAAAAGAAATAACGAAACATAACACTGTGAACCACCATGATTTCTTGACCACCTCATAACCCTGATCCCTGTCACTCAAGGCGACAACCCTCTGCCCCATACCCTGTCAAAACCTTGCCGGAACCCTCTGCCCACTCCAGCCTCAAAGAAGACCCTTTGGAGCCTGATGTCCTCATTCTCTCTTCTGAGGAGGAAGACGAAACTTTGTTCCTGTCCCTCTACCTGCAAACCACTCTTTCCCTACCCCTCTACCCTGCTCCTCCTTCTTCCACTCCCATCCAACCACCACCCCACATCATGTCCAAACCCACTGAGCTTCACATCGCAACCTCCAAACACTTTGATGGCTCTTATATCAAAGCCATGCCCTGGCTCTTCTCAGTTACCTTATATCTGGAGGTTAACAAAGAAGTATACAACACTGATGAGAAGAAGATCATGTTCTCCCTCTCATTTATGACCAAGGGGTCTGCCTCCACTTGGGCCCAAACCTTCTGCCAAAACTCCATCACTGATGATGGAACCATCACCATGGGGACCTTCAAAGACTTTATTAAGCTCTTCAAGGCCGCCTTCAAACACTATGATACTGTCAACAATGCCATTGCCTGGCTCTCTACCAAGTGGTGTTACACTTGGTCAGGGTAGGAATGAGTGTAGCCTCAAGAAGAAGATCTTGGAATGAGAGATAACACCAGGGAGTCTTGAGGAGCAGGAGATCAAGATGACTGAGGACTAAAGGGACAAGGGAAGTCTTGAGAATCACAGGGATTAAAACAACGAGGTTCTTCGAGGGTAGAGAGATTAAAGACAAGGGTCTGAAAGCAACAAGGACAACCAATGAAGCTAGGTGAAAGCTTAGAGGTTGAAGCATCTTTTCAAGTGCAGGATGGAGTCACACAGAGAGTTCAAGGAGAAAAGGGATATATTCCAAGATATATCTAGGAGGATACTTGAGGAGCTCAAGGTTAAAAAAACTAAAGGTGATGTTGAGTTGCTTATAAGTAGAGAAAGGAACAATAGAAATTACCATGATTGGTCAGTAAAAGTGATGCCATGGAATGCCATGGAACATGGTGGAATGAGTAGATAATCTGCAGTAAGGAATGGTAAGAAGCTGTGGATGACTAAGTATACATGAAAGTGTCAATACCAGAACAAGAAATAAAATACACGCTAGTCGGAGGATAGGA
>JBBPMR010001366.1:0-10218 GCA_038090415.1 Rossbeevera mucosa | reverse complement strand
CAGATCTTCTTCTTTCACGCACGACCACTTGGATGGGTCTGTAATGAGCACCATCACTTGGACGTTGTCCTGCGCCACTACCAAGTAGTGTGAAAACGACCATGGAACATTTTGCTGTAATGGACAAACCAACACTCGTCAGAAGACACAAAAAGGGACTGCAGCGACACCGTGAAGCAAAAAAATAACATATATCAAAAATAGCCTGCGCGACCTCCAGCCCACATAACCGCATGCTCGTGTTCGCAATCACTGCATCTTCCTTCGTCCAACGTACATTCTCCTTCAAAAGCCCCTCTGGCGTCTGGGGATGGCTCACTGCCTTGCTGAAAAAAATTCTGTGATGGGCCCATGCCTCCGAGTTTACTTCGAGCGGGGGATCAACAAGCACAACCCGGACCGGTCGCATGGATTTCAGCAACGGCAGAAGGACGGCAGCCACAATTCCCCCCAGCGAGTGGCCAACGATGACATCGTATGGCAGGTCGCCACCTTCGCGAGACGTTAGCAGGAAGGGTTGTAATTCCTCTGCCAGTGTGTATAGCAACGGTATACACCGAGCTACGTCTGGCGCACCCGAGTCAAAGTAGGTCAGGTGCAGCAACGAAGTAACCTGTGTGTTTAGATAGAGATAGAAGGGTATTATATACAGGAGCGCTGTGCTCAGTGACCAGTCGGCTAACGACTGTCGAAACCTGGTGGAGAACTTACCTCGAGAAGCAAATTCCTGTGCCAAGCGATACCAGCATTGAGACGAATATGTGAGACCGCGAATCAAGAGGACGCGCTTGGTCGCAATCGAGTCACCCCAAGTAGTTGCAGTGAGAACCATCTGTGAGCGAATGGGAGCAGATGGCGCTGGTCGGCAACCTGAAAGAGCTTGGTCTCCGGGGCCGGTTTCCTGTAGGTTATCATATGGGGGCCCAGGACGAAAACATAATGCGTGCAGTAGACTTGGAAGTTTGGAGATAGATAACCAAAGATAGATAAGGTGTGAAATGGTGATACTGCCTTGATCGCTTCTGGGCAATCCAGATGGATGGGTTTTTGGGCTCGTCAAAACGTCTCAGTCTGAGACATGCACATGTGTGTTGGGAGGGCAAGTATTTTCTCCGTCCTGTTGGCGAACACGTCGAAAAGCGGAAGTGAGAACAATCAGTGCTGTCCGAGAACGAAAGCGAACTTTGATATGCATGCGTACCGGGTGCAGTAGCGATACCTTGCAACCTGAATGATCCACGGGGACTGCTGCAAAGATGGGTTCAGTAACTGATAAGTAAACATGGAGTTGAGACAAAAAAAGGAATCGAGAATGTTGGATTGGAAAACGGAACAGATAACACAAGGACGCGAAACGAGTGGGCGTGCTCTGTTTGGTGGAAGCGTTGTGTACGTGTTGTGGTTCATATATTCTCATCTCAGGCTAACGCGGGTGACCAATCGATCAGTAATAAAGGCAGTGACACGAAAAAGAGCAATCAGACCAAATCCTCTCTCGCTCTTCGTCGATGATTACCGTCAACGTTTGAGGGACAGAATAGTACGATGCACACCTTTCAGTCTTCAGCGCTTAGCGCTTGGGAAAAGGAGCGCTAAGCATCAAAGCATGTGCTAGTATCACCATGACCTTATTGAGAAAGGTATAGTTGCGGGGACACGACAACTTTCTTCGTCGAATTATTACACAACACAACATTAGTTAGACACTCTACAAACCATACGTACGATATAGTGGACACCTAGTGATGTGATTTGCACGAGCAGAATTCCAATATAGTCACTTTCGGAACATTGACCCTAAAACTTTTTGGCCACCCCCAAAAAAAATTGCTAAAAATACTGAAAAATGTGGAATGGAGAGCGGGCACGGCATATTGGAATTAAAGTTCGTAACACAGGAAGGGACAGAAAAAAATACCTGAGTTAGTGTGGCACTGGCAAGATATCCAAAAAATGCCACGCAGACGCCCCAGAAACCAGATCACTGCACGGAATACAGCTGGCCTACGGAACCAGGGACACTTGAGAGTAAAAAGACCCACACCATGCAACTCCTCTGAGCCAGAATCCAAATATTTCGTGCCCTCGAAGCGCCCGAAACCAAATGGACTTTGCAAGACCAAGCCAGACTCGGAGCTCTCAGATGTGATGGACTCTGATGACGATTGGGAACTCACAACCATATTTGATGGAACCAAGTTCATCACTAATTGTGAAGAGTCGGAGGAAGAGTCGGAAATAGAAGATAATGACCTGCCATTTGTTTCAGATGATGATGCACGTTCCCGGCTTGCTGAAGGCTCGTCTCTTAAGCAGGCAGGATGATTTTGCAGACCAGCTCTCCATACTCAAGAGTGTCATTCAAAATGCAGGTCACAAGTGCATTTTCCTTCCGAAATTTCATTGTGAACTGAACCCAATTGAAATGGTATGCTCTTACACTTTCCAGCTCAGATAGAATCAATAACAATGCAAGTGTTGGGGATGGTGTAAATATCGTTACCGTGAGGTCCCAAAGAAAACCTTTGACGAAGCAAAATGGACAGTGCGGGAGATTCTGGATGCCTGTCCCACGGAGGTGATTCAGCGATTTATCAATCGCTCCTGGCGGTTTATGAGTGCCTATAGACTCGGACTAACTGAAAAGGCTGCAGAGTGGGCGGTAAGGAAGCAGAGACAACACCGGCAGGTTTCACAGTCTGCAATGATGTCAATCGAGGCACTCTATGCTTAGCATTCAAATTGGCATAAAATTTGGCCACCCCCAAAAACACCTGGGAAAATTCAATTACGACTCCTTTCTGCGATCAGAATCATTTCCCAGTGCTAATTTTGCTCAAATAAATTTATCCAAAGCTCCAACAAAAGTGTCATGTTTGTCTGTCCGCAACTGTAGGCGGTTTGAGTATCCCCATATTACGCTTTACGTTAGAGAAACAAAGTGTCTTGACAAATGGATGAAAAATCGGCAGGGGCACGTCGATGCGGCTACATTGAACCAGGTGAGCGGAGGCGAATGTTGAATGAATATAGATTTGTTCAACAAAAGTAGTACCTATAGTGCTAGTATTATGTAAGCGCATTGTATATAGATTCGAACTCAGGCAATTCATTCAATGTACCGATGGTACAGTATCGCATCTTGCATTTGGGCAACTCATTGGCCATCGACAATTTCGGGTCAGAGCTAGAGGATGGATTCCGCAGGAACTTCTCGCACCAGATGTGATAAGGTTTTATGGGAAGAACTGGGACCCTTCTGGCGGCAGATGAACGAAAAAGGCAACAAAGCTACTAGTCAAGGAAACCAGAATTGCCATGATGTCAAAGAAGTTACTACAGGAATCCCACACAATGACCTTCGAGGTTTTTTACCCTGTTGCGATAGGGTTGAGAAGATGGCGTGGACATCCCGACGAAAGACGACGAAGATACTATAGTACTAGAAGACCCTCTCTTCTAGGTCTATTCAAACGACGAAGCTGACAAGGCCTGGTGCAGGCTGATGAGCGTCATTGCCAACGAATGTACAAATGCTTTTTCTTCGCATGGGCTGGACAGCCTTCTCCCTATTCCAGGGCATTACCGTCTTCTCTGTCTTCTTATTCTAAGTTCGATCCCAATTCCAATTGTGTCAGTTTCTTCCCTCGTCGTCATCCCTCATACGGATTCACCAAGTTTGGAGCTAGCAGTGATCAAGATGCTCGTCGTCCCAGCTCGCTGCAGTGTCCTCGAGGACAATGATGGTCGAGAGTTTGGCTTTACAGTTACGCCACACAACCTGCAATCTTTCCTGGTCGGCGCTGATGGCCACGTGGAAGAGTACAAGATCGGCATCGTAAACTTCCGTTCCATAGACGATGCCGCCGTGCAGCTCGAGGATGAATATCATTGTCTGGTGCTTGCAAAAAGGTGCGTTGGTGACCAGGGCTGGATCACGGTGAATGCGGAGTGCGTCATCGTCGGCCGTTGCTTAGAAGAAATATGCAAGTTGTGCTTTTGTACCATACTTGAATTCTGGTCACGATGACGCCCTATTTCGACGCGCGCGCAAGTACAATCCTGTCATAGACGAAGCTGATTAGGAACGTGCAATGCTGAGGAATACCACTATATCCAATGGCCATGCATGACTGACTTATCTGCCTCTAATATCATTTGTAGTTGCTGATCACGCATACATACCTCCGAGCTATACCAACACACAAGCTCGTGCTATAGATATGTATGTGCTAGTGGGACTGCAACCACTTTAATCTCAGCATACTACTCGTCGCAGACTGCCAGTGGTTTTCAGTGGAGGAGGCCAAGCTGTATTGGCACACTTTCCACCCGACGGTCAAGGACCTCGATCGTCCGGTGCATGGTTCCATCAACATATGAGTCAGGCGGGGCCTTCTGGCGGCGGTCAGACTCGGCACAGCGTGGCCTGACGGACGGAACAAAATTATGATCTCACAGTTTACATGGACGTCCCCTCCGAGAACTAGGATCACCTGTCGGACGAATCATAATAAGTTAGTAAGGATGCATGGTGAGTCGCGGGGATGTCCAAACGTATCATATCCGTCGCCCTTCTATATTGTATCACGGATACAATGTGGTCAGTGCCGCATAGTTACTAGTAGAAGGTCAAGGTTGCACCACGTGACACTTTGTAGTTTCTTTTTTTCGCACACACTACATCTTACCTACTTTTGATTCTGTCTCAAAAACGCACTAATTCATCAAAATAATAGTCTTTCTGTACGCTGGTGCATTCCAACGCTCGCTTGGCTACCAGAAAAAGGATAGGGTCCTTCAGAAAATCCGTGAGTCGTACGTTAACCATGTCCGTTTGTGCGGATATGATTGCGGTCATTATCAGCTCCTTGTGTGCCGGTCAACTGGGCCCGCTTGATGCGTTGGCAATGTGCATTGTGTAAATATTAATAATGATAGGATGGCTTCTCTCTGGGCACGTTGCGGAGATCAACCTCCGTTCGTCGCGACGAAAGGGAAATGAATGGGCTAGGACTTATCCACGCTAAGCCATCGCACGACGATGGTGATTCGTCCTGGGCCAGGACTTCTGACACGCTCCCTTTAGTAACTTCCCGTCCAAGAAGCCCGTCCAAGCACAGCTGGCGACGGTAATGGTGGTGTAGCAAGCCTGCAGTCTTTCGGAGATGATGGTCTAGGACTCTCTCTAAACGGCATACGCGTGCAGTGACTTTCGGAGACAGCAGGTTTTTCGGAGTTGACGGTCGCGCTTCGATCGTTTCGTGACAAACTTCCAGTTGGCGACTCCCTGTCATTGCGGGGCATTGCGTAATGCTTTTGCGACGATGTCTTCACCAGACGAAAACCACATGTCCTTTCTTGCTCCGGTAGGTTTCAAGGCGGGCGTATAAATTAAGCCCAGTATTTTCCTTGAGTACAGCACGTCTCGTCTCCTCCGCCTCACCATCGACATCTACTATTCTCCTCGACCATGTACCACCACTTCGCTTCCCTCTTGGTTGCCGTCCCCATATTTTTCTCCGGTCTTGGTGTCCTCGCGCAGACACAGACGACGTTATCCTATGACAACAACTACGGCAACGCGAACCTTCCTCTCACTAGCGTCGCGTGTTCGACTGGCCCCAAAGGTCTCGCACAGAAATATGCTACCCTTGGCTTGCTCCCGACTTTCCCAAATGTCGGTGGCGTGTACACTGTGGAGCAGTGGGGGTCCGATCAGTGTGGCTCATGCTATGCCGTCTATTTCAAGGATACAAACATGACGGTGAACGTTCTGGCGGTAGATGTGTCTAAGACAGGGTTCACGACCTCGCAAGAGGCGATGGACACGCTGACGGGAGGTCAGGCGCAAAGCCTTGGCAGGGTGTCCGTGACGTTTACTGCCGTGGATGCGTCCCAGTGTGGGCTTTGATGAAGACCATAAAACTAGCATGCCAATCTTCAGATCTGGCCTCTGACTCTCAGACACGAGCGCGAGGCGGATGGGACGTTCGGGCGCCGGAGAGAACGGATCTATTGATATTTGGGTCTTCTCGCGTTCTACAAGCTGACGTGACTTTATCACCTCTTTTTTTCTTTCCTTTTCAGGATTTGTATGATCGTGTTTGGACGTCATTTTTACGTCATCTCAATTTCTGTACGTTACGAAGGCGGACAGCACAGTACTGCAGGACTTTCGTTTTTGTTGTTCATTTTGGATCACGAGGACACTTTTTCGATGTCGAACTTTGTGTTACGTATGATTGATTTTGACGTCCGTGTAACTACTCAGGTTCACCAACAGGTGGCCTCAGTGATGTCATCGTTTGCAGATGCTAAGCGCACGGCCATTTCGACGGAAGCTTCCGACTCGGAAGCTTGTCATTTAGCCACCCCATACATCAGACGGATTTGATGTCACTTATGCATGCTACTGTAGTACAGTAGCTGCGCCGACTCCGGCAAGGGATGGGCGCATGATTCAATGTCATGATCACGAGCTTGAAGTCACCTGCCAAACCTTGTGTGGTATAGCCGAGAGCAACAATGGCCGCGACGAGGGTATGTGAATCATTCCCACCATTAAGGGAGAGTTAGACATCTTCATACGGAGAAATGTTCCTATATGACCGAGCCAACTACGATGTGTGTTCCGTGCCGTCCGAGACTCCGTAGCGCCCCGAAGAAGTGCCAGGAACACAGGAATAAAAACATGAATCCAAGGTGATATTGGGCCGCCCGAAGCGGAGAGGAATGGAAGGATCATAATAATATGCAGAGGTGTAGTATGTAGGGTCGATGGCTGTCGCAGACACACAAAACTGAGAGCAAGGACGCGATGCGTTAACCGCTGTGGTGGTGGAGCAGTGTGCACCGCGGCAGCCTGTTTCGTGGGTGTAGCTATGCGGAATTTGACCCTTTTTTGTTGGCGGAGCATGCGGGTAAAGTGAGAGGATGCCCACGAGAGTGGACACAGCCGAGAAAATCATGATCAACAAGGGGATTAGTTACTGCGGCCGTCAAGGCACTGGAGATGCCTACAAAGGCGGTGTTAACCCGATGTAAAGGGGTCGTTGGTTTTCGTTTCATTTCGCTATATCATCCACCTCCTTTGCCACTCCAGCATGAATCCTGAACAACAACAGCAACAGCCACAACAACAACAACAAGGCATCTATTTATTTTTCTTTTCTCTCTGCCCCCTCTCTCATCTTTCTCTCTAGCCACCATGCTCTCGCCCCCTCAACACTCGCCCCCTCTTGATCTTCGAAGGATGACCTCACATTCCACTCTCCTCACCCCATCCCACAGGGAACACAGACTCTCCTCACATGCTTCTCAGCTTTTGCAGACCGCCAACGCACGGCTGGGTTCCCGTTCACCGACTTCCATACCTTCATCACCCACATCAGCGTAAGGCCACCCCATTTTCTTTGCCAATCCTTTTTTTCGCTGACAGCTGCTTTTTTTTCTAGTCACTCGTCTTCCTCTGCAATCTTTGAACGGGACATCGAACCCATAGGACCTCCGTCTCCCCCTTCCCATCCACCCAACCCACACCGCATCCCCAGATCAAAAGCCACCGAACAGCTAGAACAGAGCGTCCCCTCTGTCTTGGATTCCGCAGCATCCATTCTTGCGTCCGCTTCTCCAATGGAAGAGGATTACATTGCTGTTGTTACCCCCGCTCGGGGCAGGCAATTCAGAAGCGGTTTTGCCAGTCCGATCGGGAGCCTCAGGAGTAGGAGTCCCAGTCCTACCGCCGGAAAGTCTCTTCCTATACATCGCTCCAGCTTGTTGCTGAGCGTCCCTGGGTCCTCTTCACCTTCCGCCACGATCCCCTTGCCGCTTCTCTCATCCAGCCCCACCAAGGAGTCCCAGGGTCGTTTGACGATTCAGACCGTACCCACCGCCTCGTCTCCCACCAGTGGAGTAGCCAGGAAGGCAGGAAAGTCGAGCCCTTCGATCAACACTCCCACCTCAGCCTATTACTCCACACGATCGTCTGCTGAGCCTTCGCCTTCGCCAACGGTTGAACATCTCCCCCCTGTCACGACTTCTCCTCTACAAGCGGTCAACCACCTTCAGCCTGTTGCCCCTTTGCAGCAGATTCAACACCAGCCACCTTCGCAAGCTCCCCTCTCGATTTCTCCACCTTCGACCTACACAGGTTCTCCATTCAGCCACTCCCTAAACATCTCCCACCCGCCTTCTCCGACGAACGGGGCCTCGAAACGACTCTCGTTTATGTCCTACACGGATCTCCTTGCATCCACTCCCACATCTACCGTCCCTCTGTCGTCGTTTATCACATGTGCCTCGTCCGAACCACCACCACACATTCCTAGTGTGAAAGGTTTTGGGAATGCTTCGAGTGCGGGGTCAATGCATGGTAGGGACAGGGACAGCATAGCGTTATTGGAGGACGGCGGGGGCGAATGGGAACGTGAGGGATTGGGCAAGGGACTTGAAGAAAGATTGGAAGCCTTGATGATTCTACCTGGGAGGGCTTGAGGAGCTGGAACCAAGTCGATCAAACACGGAATGAACATTTGTAAACGCGAAAAAGGAACTGTTCCGACCTATTCATCCATTGGCCATCGTGACTCGGACATAACGAGTTTGCGAACCTGCACCCCAAACATGCACGGAAAAGCGTTATTTAATGCAAAAGCAGAATAATCAATCAACGAGTCGAGAGCGGTATTCTATATCTTACTCACTGTGTATTAATCACTTACCTATGCAAACTCTTATCATGACTCGTCTTTTTCTTGTTCTTATTCTTTACCGGTTTCCACCTTGACTCTCAATGAGCCTTTTTCTGAATTAGATCTCTATTTTCAACGTGATCAGGAAGTCCAAGTTATATGTGCAATTGTAACCTGTGAAATACATGTCATCTTGGTTGTCTTGCTGGGACGTTTCTTTGAGTATATGCTTGGCCTCCAGTTTTCCCTTGTTCACTTTCCATGGTTCATCTTCGGTGTAATAATCAATGAGAACCGTGAACACGCCTTTAATAAATTACAAAATCACATTATTTCTCTTCCTGAATAAACCGGAACTTCTTCAACACCGTCACGGGCCCCGTCTGGCAACCCTTTACATGTATATATACGGCCTAAGTAAGTTGGCGCAACATTGTCCTCCACGGCACTCAACGCTGCCCATATCTTCCCATACTTGGCTTCATTATTGACTCATTGAGGCTCCCACACAACTGATGCGATCGAATCCGCCTCAGTGTATGATCGTTGCATTGGCAGTTGCAGCTGCCACTACACAGCCCCGCCCCGCCTTTTGTGACTCGGAAAAGGCGCAGGTCATCAAATGCCAGGGACTTGGCGGTGGGAAATTAGGGTTCTTGCGCCTCTTTCATCGTGTTGCATGTCACATTGAGGTTTTTCGAGGCGATGGGCATCGGGGTCGGGGGAACATTTGGATTTAGGTTTGAATGCATTGACTGTTCACGGGATACATCAGAGGCTGTGGGTGCGAAGCATCCTTTGCTGTAGGGATCAAATCACAGATCACAGGAAACCCTTACTCTACCCTGTGGGTGACATAGATTAATCATTCCCAGCCAAATGTAAGTTATAATAACCAAGGCAATCGCAGCTTTCTATGATCCTTTTCACGACACATGCACAGACCATCCTACTGGAAAGGTAATTCGTTTTTTTACATACATCATATACATAGGATCTGATTAACTTTTTGAAGCTTATATCTTCCTCGTCTTGTTACATCCCAGTTATTCCGGGGCGACTGATTTCTCGCAATGTCTAGCCGACTTGATAAGTTGTGCTACCTACCCAACTAGCCAGAATTGCGCTTTAAACATTTCAAACACTACTGCCCTCTCTGTCCTCCGTGCCAGCGGTGGCTTTCCCCTCACCAATGCATCTGACCTCACCTCTACCAATATCGCCACCGCAATTTCAATCAGTGGCTGCACCAAGTATTGCGGCAAGGGGCCCGCGCTCTCATACTGGAGCACAGTTTTCTCTCAGGAATTTTCCGCTTGGCTGCTCCCATATCTTGCCCTGCTCTCCCAGCTTCCTTTCGGCGCTCAACGCAGAATAGATAATCTGATGTCCGTTATTTTGACACTCGGTTCACCCACACTTGCCGCCTATTCTCTATATGTTACCCTCCTTAACACCCGGTGGCTCAACGACCACCTCTTCTCTGGGATCGACTATCCCAGCGTTGCAGTCCGCCAGTCTGTAG
>JBBPMR010001365.1:0-10230 GCA_038090415.1 Rossbeevera mucosa | reverse complement strand
CCACCACCACCACTACCACCACAACGTCGACGATGACGCCGGCACCACCACCACGCCTACAACAACAATACCACCACTACCACTACCACCACAACGTCAACGACGACGACGACGACGCCAGCACCAGCACCACCGGTACCACCACGACGTCGACGGCGACGCGACTGCGACGACAATGACTCCACCACCACCACACAACGGCGTGACTTCACCACCACCACCGCGACTACGACTCCACCACCACCACCACCACAACGTCGACGGTGACGCGATGACGACGACGGTAACACCAGCACCACTGGTACCACCACGAAGCCGACGGCAACTCCACCACGACGACGACGGTGACACGCGACTGCGACGACAATGATGACTCCACCACCACACAACGGTGCGACTTCACCACCACCACGACTACGACTCCACCACCACCACCACCACAATGTCGACGGTGACACGATGACGACGACGGCAACACCAGCACCACCGGTACCACCACGACCCCGATGGCGACTCCACCACCACGACGACTCAACGTGCAACCACCACAACGTTGACAGTGATGCGACGACGACGACGGCAGCACCAGCATCACCGATACCACCACGCCGCCGACGGCAACTCCACCACCACCACGACTCAACATTCAACTACCACCACAACAACAACGTCGACGGTGACGCGACAACGACGACAACGACGCACCGCCGACGTGCCCCGGATTGATGACACGGACAACAGGGATGGCAGCACCAACACCACCGGTATCACCACGACGTCGATGGCGACGCGACTGCGACGACAACGACGATGGCAACTTCACCCAACTGCGCGACTCTACCACCACGCGACTACGACTCCACCGCAATGTCGACGACGACGCGACGACGACGATGATGTGATGACGACGACAACGCGATGACAATGATGACGTGATGACGACGACGCCAGCACCAGCCAGTGTTTAGTAGTAGGATTGTGATTTAATACTAGTGTCGTTTTCTCTATATTGTGCAGTGTGAAATTGTGAATTATATGTAGCATCACAAAGTGCTACATAGTAACCAGTAGTAACCAAGGGGGTGGTTCGAGGCTCACTATGTATCACAAGGTAAATAATGAGCTACTATATAGTAATACAGAGGACTACAAGGTTAACTCCCTCTGCTATATAGCACTACATATTGGGGAGAAGCCTACAGCTGCTACCGGACTATATAAGCTACATAGTGCTATATAGTAATTGTGAAGTTTGCAGATGGGGAAGATTGGTACACGTCCGATGAGAGAGAGAGATAGGCTGTTACTATTCAAGCTGTCAAAGTCTTATCGGAATGTTTGTTTGTTCTTCATCATTTTTACGGTCGTACAAATCGAGTAGGAACTTAGCCATGCCCAAGTTTCAAGTTGACAGCGTTGTTTCAGACCATTATAATCAACTGAGACATAGCCAGTTCTTGGTCACCCTCTTCCCACCAGCTGGCAGTCATTTGTAGCCATTTCCCGATAAGACGAGATTCCGAGGCTGGAGTAAACGGCTTAGGGCGATATTATGTATGCACCTGTTTTGTCGGGTGCCTACTAGTAAGCCGTCCGTCGTCGTCGTCTGTCTTCGCCGGTGAACAACATCCTACATATGGTCGCATAAAGTTTGATGTGACTGCGCTCGCCCAGTGCCAGAGAAAAAGACTGGCTATGCTGTGCGTCATGTCAGTACTATCTCACCACAGCATTAGTATGGTTGGTAGTGATAAGCAGCTGTAACGGTCAAATGCAATCGAACGTTTTTTAAATACGAATACGTGACTGGGAGCATCGTGATGCGCGGCATAAACTTTATAGTTCGGAATGAGATAAAATGGAGGCGACGGACCAAAGTTTAATGTGACACCTCGAACTCGGTCCGAGTTGAAGCGGACTGAGTGATCTGCGGAACCTTGATCGCTCGATTGCTTGTTGAAGGGCCCGGAGGGAACAAAAGATGGAGGGAAGGAGCAGGAAAGTGGGCAGTGAACATCTCACCATGATCAATCAGCAAACCTGACAAGGTGAAGGATTAGCGCTTACTGGCCATCTTACCACAATCACCGTCGCCAAAGCATGATCACATGATCACTCAATTTGAGCCTCGCGTGTTAGGGTGCGACTTGCTTGAACGTCGAAATAGTTTATTAAAAATGGCTTACACAGAAAAAATGGCATGCTACTAGAGTTTGATGGAGTTCCATAACTCAAGCCACGTACCAATGCACGATCCGTGACACCCGTAAGTGGGCAGCGGACAGAACTAAATTTGAACTGAATGATGCGGCTCAGCCAAACCAAGGCCAAAACGGGTCACTTTGAAATCGAGCAAGGTTTGGCCTGATCATCACTGGTGAGGAACGAAAAATGTTTACTTACCGAAGAAATTTAAATTTAGCATCCCATATCTTTCGACAATTTGGGTGGCTGCCAATCGTGCCGAGTGTTTCAAATCCACCCCCCAAACGCGTCCAGCGATTCCTGAAGAGATATGTAAAACAAAGAGAGAGGAGCGGCTTGCGGTTTGTGACCTAGAGAAAAACACCCTCCTTTCCTTCCCGCCCGGCAAAACAAGGTACCGATGCGGGGAGTTCTGAGTGATTGCTTCCATTTATTTTCTCGTCATTGATCACTCAACTGGGAATTTGGATGGTCTTAAGCCCCACTTACGTTTGTGGAACGACCCTAGGACCCTCAATCCTTCTGTTGGCTCGAATTCGAGAGCCGTAAGCACATAGTTGGACAACGAGCCCACAGAAGTATCTTAAGCGATAACGACATGAGCGTTTTGCTGCAAGGCTGACGAAAAGGCGTGAAGCTTGATAAACCTTGTATGGTATGGTAGACGGATGCAGTATTTCGGGTAAATGTTTTGTCCCAGTAAGTCTCGCTGCCAGTAGTCAGCGACTATGACAAGCGTTCCAGGGTTGGTCAAAGTTAGACTCATTGAACTTTCGCTAGCTGAACATGTGTTCGTTCTTGTTGGGGACGTGACCGTATCGCACACCCGCTGTGACATGAGGGTGAGTAAACCTTGATGTCACCCTACGAGTAGCGAGAGATGACTCGGAGCCGATGGCAGTTGACAGGTCCTTCCTTGCTTGATCGATAACGTCGAGCGTGCTTCAGCCTTCAGGGAACCCTGGGGGCTCCACGGGGAATGGTGGGGCTCCTTCTCAAATGAACGTGAAACATGTATGATAATGTTGTGGGGGTCGAGTGGGCGACGGATCCTCGAATCTATATCTGACCATCAGTGCTTCAAGGTATCTGTAGATAAATGAGTCCACGGCCACGTAGCTCACGCACATGATCACCTGACATTCCATCCGGTCCGCCGTATTAACCTAGTGGAAGCGATACAACGTGTTCGTTCCGTTGCATTATCGAAACCCCATTATCTTAGCCCTCGCATGGCAGCAACGACGAGATCCCTGTTCGTAACTTTGCGGAAATGGATCTTCGATTCGTAAATGCAGAGAACTTTTCGCCTAGATTGCGAATATGCCACAGGGTATGCGATAAGCGCGAATCTCCTGTCGCAGTCCGGGTGATAGCTCATGGTTCGTCGGATCGAGCTGAATCCCGGGGGGCACTGCTAGATGTGAAGTCTGCAACGTTACCGTGGCACCTTCCTCCCGTTCCCCCGGCCCGAACACCGATACGTTTCGGTTCTGGTTTATTGCCGTTTCTGTAGGTCTCTCAAGGTTGTACATTGTGCGGGCATAGTACGAGCAGGTAAACGGTGGTCGACGGCAGGAAATCTATTTGGGGAAAGCATACGGCGATAATGCGACGGAGCGGGGACATCGGATGTGTGGCCCAGTGGATCCAGCTTCCTGTACGCCCCCCTTGGTGACATTGCACGGTTGCGCCCAATATCTTGCAGGATTGCTGTGGCGATCATTAGTAGACAATGACCACGGCGTCTCGGATGTACTTTTTTCCCGGGGTTTCCGATCTTGACGGTGTGGGCGTTGAGTTGCCTTTGCGGGACATAAAGTTGACCTGAAAAGTCAACTGCAACGTTCCAGAGACCGGATATGTTTTTTAGTGAGTCCGACCGGGGGTTCAGGTTCACAAGGGCACGACCGGAATGAATGAATCGAAGTTTCTGTGTGCAGAGCAACAAAAATAGCAGACCTTTACGTTACAGGCTGTACGTTGCTCATTGCACGCCGGGGACAGCTCGAGCGTTTAGCAAGTATATAAAAGAGGAACCGAGCACCCAAAGCTCAGAGTTCCCCCTCCTCTAGATATCTACCTCAAGGACCACCTCGGGCGGTCGCTGTAAAGTGAAACAAAGACACTGATCCAGATCATTGTCAAGGCGTAGACGTGATCATTGTCCTCGGAGATCTCATTCATATCGTCACTGCCACCCCCAGCACATAAATCTCAGACGAAAACCCTGCAACCACTGCGCACTATTCCATCCCCATCCACGCCCAGAATCATCATGCGTCCCTATGACATCTACGAGCACCCCGACTTCACACTGTCCCAGGACAGCATATCCACTCTCCAACGAATGGCAACGGTATTGACCGTCGTCGCTGCGTCGGGCGCAGCAGTATACGAGATCATGACCCATTGCATGGGCATCAGAGCAGGGTGAGCCTCGTTTCTGTCCCTTCATGCACGAGGAACTAACTGACGACACATCGACGATAGATTGTCTTTTATCACCCTATGATCACGTGGGGCTTGCAATCACCGAGCTATATGATCAGGATCGCCAAGGGATGGCATCGAGAAGAGAGCACGATGACGGAAGGGGGTGTAGGATGGACCGATGGCATATGATGGGAGTACAATAATACCCGGTCGGAGTAACGGATACTTTACGTTCAGCTGATTTTGGGACCTTGGTCGAGGGTTTCATGGATGTATTTATTTACGACGAGGAACGCATGAAACTGGATGATCGCACCAATCTTGCACGCACTTGCGGCAGCGTTGAGTGAGTAATCGAGGATTGGAGATGATTAAATTGAGATAAGGACGACCGCACCGCGTCATTACATGCCAGTGACGTTTTCGATCATCTGAGATTGCGAATGAAATGCTCCACTGTGCCACGCCATCAGATTGGACATGTTGATTGATTGTGGTAGTCGACTACAACTGCTGGATCCTCTGCTGGACCTTTTCTCGCACGGTCTGGTATGCGCTCATAAGTGTCTGCTCGTTGATCACGATTTCGGTGGTGTCTGCCTTTGGTCGACTGACTCTGGACGCGATCGTGGTGGAGTCGGTTTCCACAATGATGCTATAATCGACCGGAAATGAGCGTGTTGATGTATCGGTCAGGGTTTTGCAAACACTCGCCCGTCGTCTATCGTCTCGTCCAGACACAAGAGAACGAGGTCGAGGTTCTCGAGTACGGCCCGCTTCTCCACCTGGTTTCGCAGTAGGAGCGAAACGGCGTCGAAGAAGGCGGTGAGGACGGAGTAGAGCATGATTTCGTTTTCTGTGGGACTGCCGACGACATAGAAGATGAGGTCGAGCGAGTGGCGGAACACGATGAGATGGCCGTCAAAGAGGATCACATCGCCTGGCAGCCACGCGGTTGACTGTGAGGACATGAAAGAAAACACGAGCGATACCGTACCACCAGGCTTCTTTGTTTTCTGCCATAGACCCTTTTCGAACGTGCGCTGGTCCTTTGGAACTTGGTGTTCGAGCGGGTGTCCTTTTGGACGGTAATACTTGGCGAGTACACGGTGACCCTCGCTGTCGAGGATGACGAAGGCAGAGACGCTGTAAAGGGACAAGTTCATCGTCGTCGTCTTCCACGGAGTTTGAAAGAAGGAGGACAACGTTGTCAACGTTCTTTAGGGTCTCAGCCAGACGGCTACAAAAAGCGTGCTTTCGTTCTCTTTCACCGCTACGTTCGCCCCAAAACTGGGGCGACGATGAATAGGTGGGTCCCTCGCCATCCCGACAACCCACATGATATTTGTATGACGTCGTCCTATTCTCTATTCTTTACGCTCTCTCCTTTCTCATCTCATTCTGAGACGTCCAGCTCAGCTCAGCTCAGCCTCGCCCGCACTCCACTCCGCGACGTCACCCACAGCCTTGCGCACGGTAACGCAGCCAATTCATCCTCCAAAATGACGGCGTTCCGACAGCCGCAGAGTCATTTCATTTTCCAACTCTAGTCCGCTCAATGAATTGTCTGCCACCCGTTGTCCATGCACTTGTCCATCACCAAGTGTGATGACACTCCGCGTCCCTATCCTCCTGCTCTCCCGTGTTCGTCGGGACGCTCTGATTTCACTTTTGTGCGTAACTTCCATCATCCATCCTCTCACAATGCCCCCCCTAGCCTGCCCTCCGCGCCACAGGACGTCCCCCGGACAGGTCCATGGTCCTCTATCGCCGGATATCTCCTTGATATCGCAGCCAACACCCCCCACGTGAACTGCACCCTGCGATTCGCCTCACGTCAATTACCAACATACCTTTTCCTGCCCTCCCCTCGCTTATGGGTCAAGGGGCGTACAGCACCAGTATGCTTTCGCTCTCCACGGACACGCCGACCTTGCTGAGTCCCATTTGGGCATTTCGTGTCTCCCAAGCACTGCATCCCTCGTCGGGGTTACGTTCCCCGCGGTAAAATGAACGCTCCATCCATTCGTCAAAGTCGGCAATTTCCGCTTCGTGTGCGTTTCGCTATGATCCTCCTACCTTTCCAGTTGATTACATGCCATCTGTTTGTCATTCGATTGTTAAGCTCTTTGAGGAAGAGTGTTTTGATCCATAAATCGTCCGTCTGAAATTGTTCAGCGCATGACGCCATTCCATGCACCGCCTCCACGGCCCGGAGAGCGCTATACCACCTAACCGCTCGCCGGAACATGCACTCCTGCCTGCATCCTGTTCCAATCGTGTTGTTGCCCTGCTTCGGAGTTGCAAGACACTCGGGGTGCGGCAAAGCGTAGGGAAGCCATGTTGCTTTCCCCGGTGCGCGGTCATGTTCCCGCATCCAACAAATAGGAAATGTATAAGAACCTTTCCACTCTTGGATCTTGACCCTTGACCAAGACCCATTTGAAAGTCGCGTTCCACACCGACTCCTAAAGTGAACTCGATTTCCCACTCTTACCGCCTCTACTCGTTCCGGATAGTTGTCTCCTTTTTATCATCTGACCGACCCTTTTTCTGTCTACCCTCGCCCCAGTCCACGATGTCGGGTCTCGACTATTCAACTTTTTCTCTCTGGTGGGCATTCATCCGCTTCACAAGTCTCCCATTCCTCACCGTACAAGTGCCCTCTAGTTCGGCCTTGACTCCTTCTCAGCCTTCCCCACCAAGATCTTACCCCGCTGAGAATACCCAACAACAACACGTTGCGCAAGATGTCATCGGTTCGCGTAGATGTAACGTGCAACGTGATGATCTTCGCTCAAGGTCCGTCCTTGCCGCCCACGTGCAAATAAAATAATAACAAATGTTCCGCTTAAATATCCAATAGCTGCATAGACATGACTGATTGTCCACGCGAGGGTGCTTTGCCGCTGTCTGGTTCACATCAATGTCAGGGGCCAAGTAGCCCAACGTTTGCTTTTCCTGGTTCTCCGCCGCTAAGCGACTCAGCAGACGACATACAAGGAAATATTCTGTGTGCTCAGCTTGGCGATTTTCACTTTACTCGGCCATATGGTGGTACTGGTGGTCATGGGCATGGCGTCGATGAAACTGTAAATGCACCGACGACGGCCATCATGGAAAGCTCGTACGTATCATGACCAATCTATCCGAGCCTGAGTTTTCCCACTTACGTCTACTGTGGCAGCTCCTGGAGTTCACCTCGCGGTCTGCATTACCCCGCATCCGTTCGCGGATCCGGTGTCTCCCAAAGTATCAAAGGCGCTTGTCCCATCACCGAGGACGCGAGGCCGGAGCTCTTTTTCCTTCACGATGACGTCAGCAACAGTCGGATACCTACTCGTCGAATGAGTATGGCTGAAGTGACTGACGGGCATCTCGGGCTCGATAGACGTTACGACTTTGGCCTTGCTGGTCCTTCCTCCACGCCACTATCCACCATTGCGGCGGACGCCGCAACCTTCTTGCCAGGCGGTGTGATCGCCAGTCCTTCGCCCCCCTCCGCGGCGTATCACGATGACGACTTCTCGGGCGCAGACTGCGCCCACCACACCTTCTCCTATGCTGAGCATCATCTGTCTGCGATGACGCATACAGCGGCAGCGCGCGACCCTGCAGTTCACCCCTACCCCCTTGATTGCCCGGCTGCGCAATCATTAGGTGGATTCCGAGAGAGTGCTCTCCGAGGTATATACCTTGATCACCACCACTTCACATCTGGCATGGCCACGCCTTTTCCTGGCTACCCGTCCTCACAGTCACCGCATGATCACCCCATTTGCGATTCCCATTCTTGCGGTACAGCCATGCACACAGAAGAAGAGGTCCCGAGGCCAGGGTCCGCTCCCCCGTTAATTGACAATCAAGTGCCGTTTGTTGGTGATGCCCGAGCTGTCTTACAATCAACCATGTCGTCGGAGAATAACGCTTCCGGAGGCGACCACGTCAATCGACCGCACACCTGCTATACCCACCAAGGTGTCGTCACACCTTGTGCAGGAGAACAAAGTCCGCGATCCTCCCCGAGGAGGGCAGGATCGATCGGCCACAGTTCGCAGAAAACTCCGCAAAACTCGCGTCATCTGCGTCGATGGTCTTCGGTAACTGACCCTGCTTTGCGCGCGTCTCCTCCCCCTCCGCATCCCCCCTCCTCTTTTGCCTCCTCTTTTCCTCCGAACTTCATTCCGTTCCCTCGATATCCTCCGCCACCACCGTCTTCTTCGTCAGATACTAACACGTACTCGCATTTTTCGCCTTCAGGTGAATCGGAGAGCGAGGACTCATCACCACCTTTCGCCGCAATGACACCTCACGCCATCGTCGACGTTTCTGACTCCACCTCGGGTTCGGACCCACAACAACAGCTGCCGATGCGGGCAGTCATTCACTGCGACGGCCATCTCGTCGACGAAGAGTCATGGAACGCAGCTTTCCAACGCCCGGACAAACACTTGCACGTATACGAATGTTTCTGGGATCGCGCCCACTCACCGTGCGGAATGTGGATCGAAGGTGACCAGTCGAGCGTAGCTGACCACCTCGCGCTCTTTCACGGGTTCCGGGGTGGAGAGATCACGACGCGTTGTCTGTGGCGCGAGTGTCCTCGACCGCACATGAAGGGAACGAGCATCGCGCGGCACGTGGTGACGCATATCGGGTTTCGAGTCAAGTGTAATACGTGTAAGCACGAGTTTGCGAGGGTGGACGCGTGCAATCGGGCACATAGTCGGTCGGGGTGTGGGGGTGTTGGGCAGCCGATGTATGGAGATCTGCAGAGGGTGTTAGATGCGCGCAAGGTTGATCCGATGCAACTGCAGCGGCCGTCTAAGAAACGGCGGACGGACGAGTGCATGGGTGGGATGTGAGGTCACGTCGGATCCGGACAAAATCCGGGCCGAGGGGAATGAGCTGGCTCTCTTTCAATATATAAAATTCTTACATCATCTTTTCGTCGGGGTTGCCATCACAAATCCTTCCACGGTTCTCTTCTCTTTCGTTTGCCTAACTTATCCCTACCTTACATAAAAACAACCCATAGTCCTTGCCTTGTCTTTTCCCCTTCTTTTTCTCAACAAAAATCAAATCTTCATAGTACTTTCGTAGATGACAGTCTAACAGCAGATTACAGAATGGCATACGCCCCCGTGGATGATGGGGAGAATATTGTAATGATCGAGTTTCGCCATGCAAGACTCGAACAAATTGCCTGGAGCGATAAACTTGACACTAACCCAGCCAGTAGTCCACATGGGTTGCTTATGTTAGAGAAGGGCCTATGATCAGTTCCACGGCATCCAACATCCGCATCCATTCACTAGAACCTCATTGCCCACACAAGTACCTAGCAAATGACACAATCTGTGGAGCCAGATTTCATGAATCTCGCCTCCAACCGCCCCTTCAGAGCACCATTGGACAAATACGGCGAATTACTAGTAGGATGTGCAGATGAGCTCTCGGCAAAAAACACGAAACAAGATCAATAGGAAACTCACTCATGCAACAATTGAGATGTAGTATCCTCTCCGAGCGGTGATACGACCGCGCTCGTATAGCGCACTCCACGATCCGACCACTTGTCTGATTGTA
>JBBPMR010001363.1:0-10240 GCA_038090415.1 Rossbeevera mucosa | reverse complement strand
GACTTCAAGTGTTATCTTAGATCTGAAGGGACGGAGCGGAAGCTCACCACACATGACACGCCACAGCACAATGGTGTTGCTGAGTGGCTGAACCGCACTCTGGTTGAGCAGGTCTGTACGGTCCTACATGCCACTGGCCTATCGAAAACACTGTGGAGAGAGGCATTAGCACACATCATTTGGATCAAGAACTGCATGGCGTCCCGCGCACTCAATGGTGAGATGCCGCATGAGATATTGACCAGGAAGAAGCTGAAGCTGAACCACTTACCAGAGTGGGGTATGTGCATATGGGTCCACGACAACTCCAGTTTGAAGCTTGATGCTCAAGTGTGAGCAGGTCGATGGATAGGCTATGACACTGATAGCAGCATGCACCAAATCTATGACAAAGGCCGATGCACCGTGAGCGTTGAGCACAACGTCTCCTTCGAGAAGTGTCAGAGCGACAACTCTGGGCGACACAGGCCGCAGATCAAGGGGGAGCATGAAGGAGCTGCAAAGAACGATCAGCACCCTGGAAACCCAAACAAACCACTTACTGTACTGCCCCCACTGCCTGAACCTATGACCGAACTGTGCAGATCAGCTCACATACAAGAAAACTCACTGTACATCAAACTGCTCACCAGTGGCCAAGGGACGCATGATGGACGTGCAAGTGGATCCACCTTGCCGCAAGGAGTCCAAGCCGTCACTCTTGAGGACCAACATGAGAATGAGGGGGAGAGTGTGGCACAGAGGCAGACATAGTGGGTGAGGGATGGGACAATGGCGATACTGCTTATGCGATGTACGTGGGAGTTAGCGAGGCTGAGGCACTTGAGCCACGCACAATCGAAAAAGCCCAGAAATGGCCAGATTGGGCACAGTGGGAAGAAGCAGTTAATGCCAAGCTCAAAAGCCTCAATGATGCTCACATCTGGGATGTCAAGCTGAGACCGCCAAAAGGAATAAATGTCGTTGATTCAAAGTGGGTCTTTAAGATCAAGTGAAATGCAGCCGGCAAAATCGATAAGCACAAGGTCCATCTCATCACCCACAGTTTCACCTAAATACAAGGCATCAACTACTACAAAACCTACACCCCAGTCGCTCACCTTTTGTCACTACGCCTGATCCTCGCCATTGCCACCTGCTACAACTGGGACATCAATGTCTTTGACTTCCACTCTGCATTCCTGAATGGCAAACTCGATGACAATGAAATCATCTACATGGAGCTACCCCCCAGCATCAGTAAACACAGCTGCAACCTAGTTGCTCATCTCCATGTTGCCCTCTATGGCTCGAAGCAAGGCGCACTGAAGTGATACCAGCAGCTATGCAAGGAGCTCACTAAACTTGGTCTCAACCGTACAGAGGCGGATTGGAGAGTGTTTGTGGCAAACATAGGTACCGGCATACTCATTCTAGCCTCACATGTCGATGACTGCACCGTCACCGGGTCATTAAAGAAACTTATCAAAGTGTTTAAAGCCGAGATCAGATTGTGCTTCAAGATCACAGATCTAGGACCGATCAGCTGGCTTCTCGGGATGAAGGTAGCGCATGATCATGACACACGTACCATCTCCATCTCCCAACAATCTTACATTGACGCCATACTCACTAAATATAACTTCGCTGATCAGAAACCGCTCTCAATCCCCATGGACCCTAATATCCAACTATCACAATCTCAGTCACCGACATCCGCCGCAGACACCGCAACTATGCGACAAGTCCCATTTCAGGCAGTGCTCGGTTCGCTCATGTACCTTGCAGTGGGTACTCAGCCGGATATTGCATTCACCATCTCAACAATCGCCCAATTCACTGAGGACCCTAGGATACCACACTGGGAAGCACTCAAACACATCTACCAGTACCTAATCAGCACGAAAACCTAGTTGCTCACATATGGGACGCAAACCAAAAGTCTCGAGGGCTACGCGGACATGGATGGCACATCTCAGAAACACTGGCATGCTATTTCGGGCTACGCTTTCCTCATCAATGGTGGTGCAATCTCATGGAGCTTGCACAAACAAGAACTTGTCATGCTCTCAATGACCAAGGCCGAATATGTTGCCTCCACACACGCTGCAAAAGAAGCTCTCTGGCTGCATCATCTCATCAGCAAGATGTTTGGACCACTCCACAACCCACTCACCCTCTTCAATGACAACCAGTCTGCCATCACGCTTACTAAGGACAGTAATTATCATGCACATACTAAACACATTGATATTAGATACCATTTCATTCATTTTTCTATTTCACAAGGTTTCATTTGTCTACTCTACTGCCCTACTGATAGTATGGTTGCTGATACCCTTACCAAAGCTCTCCCTTCCACTAAGGCAAAGCATTTCGCTTCCTAGCTCGGACTCTGTTCCATTTGAGGGGGAGTGTTGGAGTTCATATGCTCACTTCCGTATTAGGTAGCTTACATAAGCTAGTACTTTTACTCGCTCATTACTGTACCTTACCTCAGTTGACTCTAACCATAGTCTACTGAGGTAAGACACTCATTACACATTACTGTTACATATACTTACTCTACTGTAGACTCATACTCGTCTACAGGTAATCTAGTTGACTCTAACCATAGTCTACTGAGACTCATACTCATCTACAGCCAAGGCTTCATCTCGAGTGGCAGTGAGGGTTTTTATGCGTGACTCGACTGCAGGAAGGTTGGTTTCGGTGAGGATGGTGGGGAGAAAAAAAGGGGGATTTGCTGGTGACAGAATGAGGGCAGTGGTTGTGGGCAAATTCCGCATGAGTGATCCAATCAGCGCATGTGACAGGGTTATCTCCACAGAAGATCTGTAGATAAGTTTCAACTTTCTGATTGACCCGTTCTGTTTCACCATTGGTTTGAGCGTGATAAGCAGTGGAGAGGGAGAGGTCATATCCAAGGACTTTTCCGAGCTCTTTGGCAAAGGAGGAAGCAAACTGAGATCCACGATCAGAGATGATTTTGTTGTACAGGCCGAAGCATTTGTAGACTTTGTGGAAAAAGAGGAAGGCAATACCTCCAGCAGTAACTGTTTTTGTGGTTGGACAAAGTATCACCCCCTTTGTAAGGCCATGGTCTACCACAACCAGTAAGGAGTCAAAACCAGAGGAGGAGGGGAGGTCGGTGATGAGATCGCAAGAGACCTGTTGAAAGAGATGAGAGGAGGTCGATTTAATGGGGGCAAAAGGGGGGGAGGTGGGGTGGGTGTTCACTTTGCATTGTTGGCAGGCAGAGCAGCCTTCAACATACTTGCGAATGAACTGAGCAAGGCCAGGCCACCAGTATTTGGCAAAGACGAGTTGGCGAGTTTTCAGGTAGCCAGAGTGGGCAGCAGAGGGGTGGTCATGGGCTCGAGAGACGATGTCTTTTGAAGGGAGGCAGTGGGAAGGTAAACACAATTTTGGTAGGTAAGGATGCCATCCGAGTATTTCCAGTCTGAGAGATGAGAGTGGAAGGCAGGGGGAATGGTGCCTTTGAGACATTGGAGGGCATTCTGAACAAGGGAGTCATCTCCAGCAAACGAGGTAATTTTATTGCGAAGGGCAACATCAAAGGCTCGGATGAAGAGGTTGAAGGGAAGTAGGGTGACCGCCTCATGGTCTTTTGGAAGAGAGGACAACTTGTCAGGATGTCGAGAAAGAGCATCTGGTCCTGCAAGGAGCTTGCCAGGAACATGAATCATATGAAGGTCAAAGTCTGTGAGGTCGAGAAGCCATCGGGCCTGTTGATGATTGAGATTCTGGAGGGAGCGGAAGTATGTGAGATTCTTGTGGTCAGTAAAGACCTGGGTGGGAAAGGGGGATCCTCAAAGGTAGTGTTTCCATGCCTGCAGCGCATGAATGACTGTGAGGAGTTCATGATCATAGATGTCATAGTTGCGTTCTGCAGGAATGAAGGACTGGGAGAGGTAAGAGCAAGAATGCCAGTCTCCATTTGAGTTGGTTTGGAGGAGGATGGCACCAGTGGCATCTCGGAAGGCATCTGTTGCGATGGCAAAGGGGGCAGAGAGATCTGGGAGATGAAGGACTGGTTTCAAAAGGAAGGAGGCCTTTAGGGATTCAAAGGTGGATTGACACACAGGAGTCCAGTCCCAATGTTTGTCTTTCTTGGTTAGATCTATGAGAGGACGAGCGATATCAGAGTAGTGGTCTATGAAGCATCGGTAGAAGTTGGCAAAGCCAAGGAATGATTGGACATCTTTGACTTTGGAGGGAGCCGGCCAGGAGGCAATACCATCCAGTTTGACTAGGTCCATTGCTAGGGTGCCAGGGCAGACGATCATCCCAAGGAATTCTACTTCCTTGGTGGCAAATTTGCACTTCTCAAGACAGAGATGGAGGTCAAGTTCTTGCATGCACTGGAGAACTCATCAAGTGTGCTCAGTATGGGAGGCATCATTGGGAGAGAAGATAAGGAGGTCATTGATGTAGATCACTAGCCAACCTTCAGCAATCATGTCACAGAAAGAGTCGTTCATGAATCGTTGAAAGGTAGAGAGAGAGTTGTTCATCCCAAAGAACATGACAGTAGGTTCATAGAGTCCTTTGTGGGTGATGAAGGCACCCTTCCATTGGTCTCCCTCCTTGATTTTAACATTGTTATACCCCAATCGGACATTGAACTTGGTGAAAACTTTAGCTTCTTTAGGCTTGTCTACCAAATTAGAGATCAGAGGCAGGGGGTAGGCATCTTGAGGGGTATGGGAGTTCAGGTAGTGGTAGTGCTGGCAGGGTCGGAGTTTTCCATCTTTTTTTTTGACAAAGAAGAAGGAGGATGCTTGGGGGGACTTGGAAGGATGGATCTTTCTGCTTTGTAGGTTCTCTTTAAGGAAAGACTCAGTGGCTTTTTGCTCATCGGGAGAGAGAGGGTAGAGTTTTCCAATCTTGGGGATGAAGGTTTCATTGAGATTGATGGCATGGTCATAGGGTCTGGGGGGAGGGAGGCAAGAGGAAGCTTCTTCAGAGAAGACTGACTCGAATTCAGAGTACTCAGAAGGAAGGGAGATTTTGGGCTTAGATTTTTCAGCCTCCATGGCTAGGTTGGTGGCAGTAGTGAGGCGAGCAATGAGAGTAGATCCCTGGGGAATGAACCTAGACCCACATCACATGATGTGATTTATTACACAGTTTTCCATGGCCCTCCAGAGATACTAGTCCTCAGTTTCAAACTCAAGATAGTCATAGAGGTTCTTATCATGGATAGCATGAACATTGACATGCTTGGGGAGTTTTGGGGGAAGAAAGGGCGGTTTCTGGTAGTGGGAGTTGTGACACTGAAGGTCTGCAGTGTGGAGATGGTAAAGTTGGGCAGACATGTCAGAGGTCTCCGAGATAGAGAGGGTCTGGGCTTCCCAGTCGATTACAGGATTTGTGGCTTGCAACCAGGGGAGTTCTAGGATGGCATTTTCATTTCTGCAGTCCATGATATGGAAGAGAACTTTCTGAGTAACTCCCTTGATGTCGACAAAGAGGGTGGTAGAGAAGAGGATGTTGCCTTTCTTGTTAACAGATTGGTTGACATTTCGTACTCTGATGGAGGTGTCCAGTTTGGTCCTGGGAAGTCAGTGTTTTCAAATGAAAGACCAGTCAATGCAGGAGATTTCTGCACCACTGTCCACTAGAGCGGTGGTTTCAATGGCTTGGAGGTTGTGCGAAGGTACAATGAGACGAATGGAGATTTTCATTGCTTTAGAGGACTTAGATATAAGTACAGGTGCACAGGTAGTAGAGATAGGAGAGCCTTGCGTTGAATAAGGTCTTCTTTTTAAAAATCCCAACAGAAAGTGGTTTTTCCAACAACTTTTTCATTGTCTGAGTCTTCCACCATATCAATGAGGGCTGGGATGTCCTCTTTTTCTTCTTTAGCAACCTTTTTGGTGAATCGCTTGCAGAAGGAGGTGGCTGGAGTGGTGGAGGTGAAGGCAGAGCAGGAGGAGGCGTTGTGGCCAGGTTTCCTGCAGTGAAGGAAAAGTTCTAATTTGAAGCATCGCTCTCTTTCCTCAGGAGTGAGCTTTGCGATTTTTACTGCATCTACATCCATGGCATTGGGGTCTTTTTCCTTAGGAGAGTGGACAGTGGTCTGGGAAATGAAGAGGTGAGACTGGCCTCATCCCCTGTGGAGTTTGGCAGTCATGGCGGCATGACATTGATAGTCATTGAGTCTCTGGGCATTGGTATACCAATCAGCGACAGTGGTAGGGAGTTTTTCCATGAGGTAGACTCGTTCAGAGAAGGGAGGGGGAATACCAGTTGAGAAGAACTGGCAGAGGGTGGCCTCTTCCTTGAGACCAGAGATAGCGACCCAGTTTTGAAACTGAGCAATGTAGGAGGTGAAGGAGGGGGAGAATGTCCCATCACGCTTGGTCTCCATGCCGAAGGAGGAGAGCCAGGTGAGAGCATTAGCAGCCAAGTTGGAGTGCTCAAAGGTTTTCTTGAATTCATCAAAGAAGTCATTCCAGGTTCCTAGGGATAGGGAGCCAGCAAAGAGTTGCTTCAAGGTAAAGGTGTCAGCCCAAGAGTAGGTGGTTCCCTTCTTCATAAAAGACAGGGCAAATCTGACCTGCCTCTTGTCCGAGTGGTAGGTATCTTTGTTGATGGCAAGGTACCTGTTACACTTGGCCTGGGTAGGAGCAGGTGTAGCCTCGAGAAGAAGGTCTTGGAGCAAGGAGCAAGGACAAAGGGGGTCTTGAGGATCGAGAGGTCAAGACGACTGAGGGCTGGAGAGACTAATGGAGCCTTGAGGATCGAAGGGATCAAGACAACAAGGTTCTTCGAGGGTTGAGGGATCGAAGACTGAGTGCTGAGAGCAACAAAGACAACCTATGAAGCTGGGTTGAAAGCTCAGAGGTTGAAGCGTCCTTTCAAGTGCAGGACAAGGTCACACAGAGGGTTCAAAGAGACAAGGGTTATATTCCAAGACGTATCTAGGGGATACTCAAGGAGGGGATATTCGAGACGATACTCGAGGAGGTCAAGGTTAAAGGAACTAGGAGCGATGTTGGATCGCTTATAAGTAAAGAGAAGAACAATAAGAATGACCATGATTGGTCAGTAAAAGTGGTACCATAGAATGCTATGGAATATGGTGGAATGAGTAGGTAATCTGCAGTAGAGAACAATAAGAAGCTGTGGATGACTAAGTATTACATGGAAACGGTGATAATGGAATAGACATGGAGAATGAATGAAGTAGAGGAAAAAGAAAAGAGATAGGGGTCCACACGAATCATAACATTACCGCCTTAGTAGACGAAAAGTCACTGACATTTCTACATCCTTGGGGACCCAGTCATGTTGCTGATGGCGACATCGTCATACTCGAAGGGTTCATCATCTTCCATGCCCCATTCGCTGGCATGATTTTCCTCCCACCTTTTGAATCCTTCGGCTTGGTCTCCCCAGCTGATCACTTCTTCAACTGGGGAAGGAACTTGAGAAGGGGGGGGATAGTAGGACCGTTGAGAGGTGGAAGCGGAAGAGGTAGCTCTGGAACGGCGAGTGTGGCGGCGAGGGTTGGGAGGAGGAATGGGGAGAGGTCGAACAGCTGGGCAATGGTTTTGTGGGTGGCCTGGGGCAGTGATACGGCAGAGGGGGCATTCGTAGTTTCTGCAGTCGACTCGTTTGTGGCCTCAACGGTGGCACACATAACAGGTGGAGGGGTAGTCAGGGTGACTGCGAGGGAGAACAACTTCATTACCATCCAGGACTGCCTGTCGTTCTGCTCGGTCGAAGTCTACCTCGACTTGAGCGAGCACTCGTTCTTCCTCTGGGTCTAAAGGAGAGGAGCTGGCAGAGGGGGTGTTGGGAACGTCTAGGGGAGGGTCATCGTGGAGGTCTGAGTCGGATATGAGTGCATCTGCAAGTCTGTCCAGGAGGGGGCGACGAGGTTGATGAAGGATGGTATCAGCCTGAAGTAGAGCGTCGACCATGCCCAGTTGGTCTAGGAGAGGGAGAAGGGCATGGACTTGGGTATGCGCAACCTCCTTGAGAATGGAGATGAAAAGGCGGATGAGGGGGTCTTCCGACCTTAGGAAGGGGCGAGGAAGATGGTCCACAGCGATAGAAAGGTGGAGATTTTGCAGGTATGCTTGCCTGGCAAGGTAGAGGGGGGAGTCTGTGTCGAGAAGGAGGTCTAGGGTGGGTGCCAGGCAGGAGTCTCGGAGTTGGGAGTTGATAAGGTCAATGTTGTCTTCTCCAGAGAAGGAGAGGAGACAGCGAGCGAAGGGGAGGTCTACTGGGGAGCTGGGGGAAGAGCCAAAGGTGGGGGAGTCCATAGTTTTGAAGGGGATGTTTAGCGACAAGTGGGTGGTTTGTTTGGGGGGAAGACAGAGGGATGGGCTTTCTTGTAAGCATCTAGAACTGTTTTGGCATGTTTGAGTTCCTTGTCAGGCACCCAGGAGTCTTCTTTGGCCGAGTAACCCTTCCATCGGATCAGGAAGTGGCGTTTCTGTGGCGGCCCCTTGTGTCGTATAATTTTCTCAATCTCGTATTCTTCTTTGCCTTCTACAAGGTCCGGAGGTGGCGAAGGGAAGTTAGGGCCATAGACAAGGTTTTCATGATACAGAGATAGAAGAGAAGCATGGAACACGTTGTGGATGTGCCAGGTTTTAGGGAGGCGGAGTTTATAGGTGATCGGAGATAAGACATTGGTGATAGTGAAGGGTCCTTCTCGCTTAGTGCCGAGTTTTGGGGATGCTAGAGTGCGTCGAAGGTTCCTGGCTTCCAGCCAGACTTTGTCTCCTTTTGAGAAGGATTTGAAGGACTTGGTGGATCGACCCTTCATGACTTGATGAGCTAGTTCATGGGCAGCAAGGGCTTCGTCTCGAGCAGCAGAGAGCTTCTGGAGTCTTGCTTCGACTGCAGGGATGTTGGACTCGGAGATTACCGATGGGAAGGAGGGGGGTTCATATCCCATCATAAGGAAGAATGGAGACTTCCCTGTGACAGAATGGGGGCAGTGATTGTGGGCGAATTCAGCGTGGGAGATATGTTCTGCCCATCCAGTGGGGTTGTCATGGCAGTAAATGCGAAGGAACATCTCTACCTTCTGGTTAACTCTCTCAGTTTCACCATCGGTTTGAGGATGGTAGGCGGTGGATAGGGAGAGGGTGTATCCGATGAGCTTTGCAAGCTCCTTGGCAAAGGCGGAAGCGAACTGAGAACCACGATCGGAGATGATTTTATCATAGAGACCGAACCGAGTGTAGACCTTGTGAAAGAAAAGATTGGCTATCCCTTCTGCAGTGACAGTTTTCATGGTAGGGCAAAGAATTACCCCCTTAGTAAGCCCATGGTCGACCATGACCAATAGAAAATCGAAGCTGTCGGAGAGGGGGAGGTCTGTGATCAGATCGCAGGAGACCTGCTGGAAGGGGCGAGAGCAGGAAGAGGCAATGGGGTTGAGCGGAGGAACAGTGGGATGGGTGTTAATCTTGTTCTGTTGGCAGGTGGCGCACTCCTCGACGTATTTTCGGACAAAGTGGGCCAGACCAGGCCACCAGAACTCAGAGGCAACTAGTTGACGAGTTTTGAGGTATCCGGGGTGTCCAGCAGAAAGGTGATCATGAGAGCGAGCAACAATGGACTGGCGCAGTTGGAGATCATTGGGGACATAAACACGTCCTTGGTAGGTGAGGATACCAGCATCATATTGCCAGTCAGAGAGTCGAGAGCGGAATTTAGAGGGGAGGTCGCCTTCAATAGCACGAAGGGAGTCTAGGACGAGGGGGTCTGAGGAGGAGGACTGTGCAATCTTATCTGAGAGAGCAGTGTCTATGAGGTTGACGAAGAGTGAGGGAGGGAGTAAGGTGACATCGTCATTGTCAGTATCGGTGTCAGGGATGAGGTCAGGTCGGCGAGATAGGGCATCTGGGGCTGCAAGGAGTTTACCAGGGACATGGATGAGCTTAAGGTCGAAGTCTGCAATGTCCAAGAGCCAGCGGGCCTGTCGACGATTTAGTTTCTGGGGTTGGCAGAAATAGGTGAGGTTTTTGTGGTCAGTGAAGACTTGGATGGGGAATGGGGAGCCATGGAGGTATTGTTGCCAAGACTTCAAAGCACAGATGACAGCAAGGAGTTCTCTGTCGTAGATGTCATAGTTTCGCTCCACAGCGGTGAAGGATTGAGAGAGGTAGGAGCAGGGTTTCCAGTCGCCATTGGTGTCGGTTTGAAGGAGGATACCTCCAGTTGCATGCTTGGAGGCATCGGTGGCAATGGCAAAGGGCTTGGAGAGATC
>JBBPMR010001362.1:0-10259 GCA_038090415.1 Rossbeevera mucosa | reverse complement strand
ATAGCCTTGCCTCACTTTAGCCTCATGGTAAGCATAGCCTTGCCTCATTGTAGACACATGTAGTTTAGGGTAGGTTAGACACAGCTTGGTCTGTGCGCATGTAACAGTAGTATAAATACTTGAATGTAGCAACGGAACAAGCCAGTCTTGTTCTCGTTGGATTCCCATTGCCAACACTGTCTCCCTTAGTTAAGTTCGAGTGCAGCACCTAGACGTTGTCAAAGGTTGCCTTCAATTATCACCATTGATGACATCTGGTGAGATCACTCACCATCAACGAAACACAAAGAGATCATCAAAATCATCATCAGCAGAGAAGTCAACTGATCCTGAGACGGCAACCTTAACATATGGATGCGTTTCACTCACGACCATATCGAATTGACTGTCAGAAAGGTCACAAATCGGCTCAAGATAGCGGTGGGTGGTCAGACCCCAAATATTCTCGTTGAATTCAAACTGGCTTCCTTTAGAGATGTTAGATGTTCACATGTCCAAAGACTCTGATGGCTAAAATGTTACAATGCCACTGGCAACCAATGTGAATGTTCTGGAAAGCTATTAAATATAAGTTTCCAGTATGGGGAATCAAGAGAAGAGGAACCTTACTGCAGCACAAGCCAGAGCAAGTGCGCCCCGTGCACCATGTCCATGGAAGTCTGATTGCAAGCCGGTGACTTTAATATGGCCCTGGATGTAATTGTAGTGATGAGCGAAGGTCTGGAGAAGAAACGGGGCCCTCCAAAGTCCCGACCATGCCTGATTTAAGTAGTCCATTGATCAATTCAATGTGAATCAGAGATGAGAATAACTCACCTTATTGTCAAGTCCCTTGTTGTTACTGAACAGGAATCGGTTCTTGATGAGCATAGCTTTCGCAAAAGCTTGCCATTTTCCCTCATCTGCAAACTCAGGGTTACTTGCAAAGAAAGTTGTGATGACTGCCACAGCCGCGCTCACAAATCCACCTCACCAGTTGCTCAAAGATTGTTTTGACTTTTCCTGCTATGTCAGACCGCGCCAATTAGATGTAGAGGGACATATGATGTAATAAACAGCTCCCCCGATGTCAATGGTGTGTGGGATGGCATTCCCATACATGGTATCCCATGTATTCTGTAACAAACTCTGCAGGGTATCATCAGGAATACTTCATGCATTCTCATATATGCTGGCTAGGTGGGCCAATGTTGAGACAAAGACATGGCACCACACATTATTGTTTGTTGCACCAGCCGGGAGGTCACTATTGATGTACTTCCTGTTAACGCCACTGCCCTGGTGCTGTGTTGTCGTGTGCGCACATTTGGAAGGTGGAGGAACAGAAGTCAGCTGTAATTATGTGGTGAGAAGTAGCAAGGTTAGAAATTACTAAGAACAAATGAACCGCAGTGTCATCAATAGTGATCACACTGTTTGTAGTTGAGACTTGATGTTGAGGTCTTTCGCTTTCATCTGGCTCGGAGTTGCTCACAATATTGATCTGTATGCAAGATGTTACAACTGGCCCGGGTAGGGTCGGTTGTAGACTCGATGGGTACTGAGGCTAAGGTTGGGGAGTCCAAAGGTAGACACCGATGGACGATGAAAGACTAAGGGAGTCCAAAGGGGAATGCCTAAGGACGACTAGGGCTAAGGGTGTTACAACTGGCTCGGATAGGGTCGGTTGTAGACTCGATGGGTACTGAGACTAAGGTTGGGGAGTCCAAAGGTAGACACCGATGGACGACGAAAGACTAAGGGAGTCCGAAGGGGAATGCCTAAGGACGACTAGGGCTAAGGGTTACCGAGTGAGCTTCACCTCGAAGCTAGACACAACGGTTTAGACTGAGGAGATCGAAGGGGAGGGCCTTGGATTGACGAAGGACTAGAGCAGGGAATCCACGCTCAGAGGGACGAGGGACAAGACTAAGAGCAGGTGTATTCGAGAGATTATCGAGTAGCTCTAGCTTGGGTTTACAGGACGAATGTCTAGAGTCTATATACCAATGGGATGGAACATCATGGAACATGATGGAAGGAAATGTGTCAGCCGCAGTAAAGATGAGTCATGAAGACTGCGGATGAGTAAGAGTACAGTAAGCAGGTGACAAAGCGAAAGAGTAAGCATGAGTAAAAGAGATGAGTAATCCGCAGCTATGGATGGATCAGGAAGGCTGCGGATAACAGAAGTATCGAGAGTAAATGATCAACAAGAGGAAAGCATAGTGGTAAGCATTGAGGAAAAGAGAAAGGAGGAGTGAAAAGAAAAGAGTGGAAGAAAGGAAAAGAGTAGGGGTAAGTCGTAACACAAGATATATCAATTCAAATACAGCAAATATTCAAGAAACTTACTGATGTTTGCTTGTGACAGGATTGAGTGCATGAAGGGGGTTCTAGCAAGTTGTCTTCATTCAGACCATTAATGTATGAGACAGATGCAGCATTGGAGGCTCTGGCATGCAAGCTGGAGTTACTGCCAGGCGTAGCTGCACGGACATTGGAGGAATTGCTTGCTGGAGTCCCTCTTGGGGTCCTCAACATGTTGTGAGAGCTTGTAGTGCTAGAAACGGTCCGGCTATATCGAGAGCCTCAGCCGCGACCACGCAAACACTGAGCGATGACTGTGTGAACTGGTTTCGAAGGGGTAACACAGCTGACCCAGTCTTCTATTTCCCCACTGATGCCACTAATCTGCTCTTTGATACTTTGTTGATGCAAGTTGTCGAGCAATTCCCAATAGAAAAGAACAGTCTCGGTGAGTAGAATCATCGTTTAAGGAGAGAAAGCACTTACACAGCATTGGTAGTTGTTTGCTTCTGTTTCTGGCCAGCGACCCTCCCAGGCTCCTGATTGCTGACATGATTATCTACGATGACCCCGTCAACGTGTTTGGCATGTTGCACTTTTACAATAGAAATGGTGCGTCGTAATCCATATACCTGCTGGCAGCATGTCATCAGGAAGCTCACTGCCATCTGATGACAAATTAACCCGTTTCAATTAAGGTGCGTGATTAGCACTTACACAGCATCTTATCACTCGCCATCTCAGGCTCTTTAGGCAGCTGGGTGCCATCTAGATTGCAACTGAGGTGAGTGTCTCATAGGTGGTGTGCAAGTGTACTTACATCTCAAGTAATCCAGAAGCTCGTCTTCGTCGTCTTTGAAACTAGCACTGTCTGCACTTCCACCTTCTAACCACTGCATTTCCGCATTGCATGTAATGGCTCCAGGTGGATTGCCTTTGGCCTCTTTGACCTGTGAGGCCTTGTGGACGATGCGTGGCTGTGGCCGTGGTTGTGGAGAGTGAGTAAGTGCATGTTCTTCACGTTGCGCTAACTGGTCCATTATGCTGGAGATGTTCTTGATACCCTGTTGGCATGTGGCCTCCTGCTCAAGGCACTCCTGTGCAGCATGCTCGTCATCTGCTCGCTTCTGATCTGAGGTGCATCACTTTTGCATCTCATCCAACAATATTTGACCAGGATGCTAGTTGGCATTTTTAGCACGGGTGTTGGGACGAGGCATTCCAGTGATGTGACTAGTGAGGACGTGTTGTGTGAGCAAGAGGAAGAAAAAAAATATGTATGTAAACAACCACACTTGCCACCTTTACAATAACTCTAACAGAATTCTATGGTTGTGCCATGCTACGCCTTTCAGATCCCCGTTCTACAGGTCCTCCTAGCTGGATCTCATGATGCATCCATAGCTTACCCATGAGTCCGTTGTTAAATTGCCATTAAGACCGAAGCACTACTGATTCGCCTCTTTCCCACTCTGTAAGTTCTTGTACACATCCCACTCACCATGACATTCCAACAGGCATTTTCTGCCCGCCGAATCCCTTGTCCATATGCTAGCTGTCACCAGTCATTCAAAACACCAGCAGGGTTGAAGCACCACCAATCTTCAATACACAGGTTCACCTTTGATGATCCCTCAAATCTGTCGCATTCGTCTACTGACTCAATTCCAATCCGACCTGCTATCCAACCACTGCCCGGTGTCCTCCGAGATTATCACGACAAACTCACAGGTGAGTTGCATGACCAACTTGACCTCTAGCTGATTGTGTTTCAGGCCAGACGTACGATGCAAGCGGAAACAAAATTGATCCTCATCTGCCTCCACCACCTCTTCCTGAAAAGAGCCCAGATGATTGGGGTCCATATGGAGACCATCTCCGATTTCGAATAGCCGAACTCATCTTCAAGAAAGCTAAGCTTTCGGAAGGTAACATCGACGAACTTTGTGACCTCTGGGGTCACTCCCTAGATTACAATTCTACAGGAAATCCGCCACCATATGTCAACCACAAGGATCTCCATGCCACCATTGATGCTACCCCGCTGGGCAATATCCCATGGACCTGCTTCAAGCTATGGTACAACAGAGAGCGTCCACCAGGAAATGTGCCATCCTGGATGATCAAGACGTATGAATTTTTTTATCGATCTCCTCACTGACTCATGCAGGATGCCCTATCAAACCCTGAGTTCAATGACCATATGGACTATGTCCCTTATCGGAACTTCACATCCACCGACAACAGCCGCTGATATGAGCACCTCATGTCAGGGGACTGGGCATGGACGCAAGCGGTAGGTCATCCATCATATGTCATCTATTTGGTGTCCAACCATTGAACATCAAAACAGGACAATATTTCTCAGGATGAGTCAACACACGGGGTGACCTTTGTTTCCATTATCTTAGGCAGTGACAAAACAACTGTCACTGTGGGAACTGGCCAGCAAGAGTATTGGCCAGTGTACATGTCAATTAGGAATCTCCATAATAATATTCATCATGCGCATGGGAGTGGAGTTGAATTATTGGCATTTTTGGCTATTCCAAAAGGTATTTACTCTCACTTATGTCTTCTTGTTGCCGCTAATTCCATCCAGCAGTGAAGAAATCTGACGACCTTGCATTTCGGCAGTTCAAGAAACAAATGTTCCATGTTGCTATGTCACGAATACTCTCACCCCTTAGATCTGCGATGATGACACCTGAACTGTTGTGTTGCTCAGATAATCGATACTGCCAAGTTATTTTCGGAATTGGCCCTTACATTGGTGATTACCCTGAACAAGTCCTAGTATCTGGAGTGGTTCAGAACTGGTGCGGAAGGTGAGTCTATTGTCCTCATTCACTCATACTCTGCACTCACATCCATACCAACACTTGTTTTAGATGTATCGTGTTTTCGAGTAATCTTGATGCAGGCAGGCTACCACGAATGAAAGAGCTGATAGATGCGATAGCTAAGGAGACCACTCCTGCCGTGGCATGGGAAGATTGGGGTGCTGATGTCAACATCATGGTACGTGGTCCACATTCATTCTGTTTTCACTAGACTGAAAATCATATTTCAGTTATTCACCCACCACTTTCCTCATGCCGATATTTGCCAACTTATCGCTCCTGATCTACTTCACCAGCTGGTGAAGGGAACATTCAAGGATCATCTCGTTGAATGGATCTCAAAATTTTTAGAATGCCAGTATGGGAAGGCTGGTGCAAAAGAATGACTAGCTGATATCGATTGCCAGTAAGTCCTTTCTCATTCAAATTCTAGTTTCACTGAGTAACATGTGATGTTCTCTCAGCATCTCTGTCACCCCTCCTTTTCCAGGACTGCGGCGATTCCCCAACAGCCATGGTTTCAACCAGTGGACAGGGAATGATTCGAAAGCACTAATGAAGGTTTGTTTGTTTGGTTCTTCCCCTGCTAGTTCAAGTTATTGACATTCTAAACGATAGGTCTACCTACCTGCTATTGAAGGACATGTTCCTGGTGACATGGTTCAAGCAATCCATGCATTCCTTGAATTTTGTTATGTTGCCCGGTGCAATGTTATTGATGAGAAATCCATTCATGACCTAAGACATGCACTTACTCGCTTTCATCGGTATCGTGAAATTTTCCAAGAGGTCGGTGTTCACACTGGCTTCTCTCTTCCCCGCCAGCATTCCCTCACTCATTACGAGTCATTGATTCGACTCTTTGGCGCCCTGAACAGTATATCTACTTCTATAACAGAGTCGAAGCACATTGTTGCTGTGAAAAGACCATGGTGCCGCTCAAGCAAGAACAATGCTCTTGGGCAGATCCTACAAACTAACCAGCACCTATCACAGCTCGCTGCTGCCCATGCCGACTTCGAGGCATGTGGTATGTTGACACCATTACAATCAAATGGTATGCACAAACGATCTCTCTATCTGTATATTCACAGAACTTCACAGATACTACCTTACCCACTGAGCCCCCAACAGAGGGTTGCGTGGAGCCAGATGAAGATAAAGTTGCTGGCCTAGAGCATGAATCCCTTGGACTAGCTCACTTGGATGTCAAGCTTGCTCAGACGCCAGGTCAGCCACTTAATGTTATTTTGTTCGCACATAGCCATTTATCTTAATCAAAGCTCGCCACCATGCAAAGACAGTCTTTGGCCTTGTTGTTGAGCTTGGCATTCCAGACCTCTTCATCCTTATCGGGGAGTTTCTGTCACAGCAGCTTGATACCAACTCGCTATTTCCTTCCACTCGCCATTGCACTCAACTCCTGGATCCCATTAAGTTGAAGGTCTTCCATTCCACTGCAGTTACTTTCATGGCCCCAAGTGATCCAACAGGGATGAATGGCCTTTGCCGAGAACAGATCCATGCCAACCCATCCTGGTGCAGTGGCACACCATGATATGATTGCGTGCTTGTCAGCATGGATGCTTCCTCTGATGGCATGCTTAGTATGGAAGTCACGCAGGTATTCTGTTTTTTTTTTTTTTTTTTTTTTTTTTTTTTTTTTTTTTTTTTTTTTTTTTTTTTCATTCGCCTACAAAGATACTAAAATATACTCATGTGCACTCATACATTGGTTTGACCACATTGCAGACGAGCCAGATGAGCTGACAGGAATGTGGATGGTTTCCCCCTCCTTACTTGAGGGGGAAAGACATCTTGCCATCATTCCTGTTGAAAGTATCGTCCGTAATGTCCATCTTCTGCCAATTTTTGGTGCCAAGTATGTTCCCAATCATGTAACCCACGACAATTCTCTAGATTTGTACCATGCTTTTTATGTTAACTGTTTCTCAGATCACCATGCATTTGATCTGGTTTCTTAAAGCAGCTCATTTTGTACATATTTCTTAAAGCTACAAACATGTCCAAGTTAACTACTATTATGTCCGGTGTGTCTAAAACAACTAATTGTGAGTTTGGTTAAAGTCAATAAGATGGTAAAGACTTGTTATCTGGTCTTGGGTCTGCACTATCTGACTTAATCAACCTGTGGTGCTAATGTTAGGTCACAAGACAAATTAGACAAAATAAGCACTGCATAAGCCAAATAAAGAACAATGTAAATTTACTGAATGCTCTTGATCGTAGAGATCAGGATGATCCATCTGAGCCATTTGAGATGCTATCTGAACGCATACCGTCACACAGACAGTATCTAATCTTAGTGACTGACTAAGAGACTGACTAAGCAGGCACACAATGAACCAACAGCCGAATGTTGCAATAGGCAAATTAAATTTCTACATCACTGGACTACTGGTCACGACCTAAGTATATTGTAACATTTTACCTTTTTTCTTTTCACATTATCACATTTTGATTACTAATACACTACATGTTATCTACACGAGACTCTTGATATATATACCAGAACGCCTGTATCGTATTCCTTAGTTTGAAATCACCTTTTATCCTCTGAATAACATCTCTTTTCAAGACGACTTGTCGGATCCTCCTAGGTTGATTTTAAGCTTCATAACAGAATTTCAAACTCTCTATAACTCGCTAACCTTTTGTCCCTGAGTCCCTTTGTCTCTAGTATTGTCTCTGCCTGTGACGCCCATCTCTTTGACCTCACTGTCTACGTGTCCCCGCCTCTAGTCTTTTCTTTTCACAGAATGCAGAGTAGCACGCCCCCAAGAGCAAATTAGGTTGAATCTAAGGTCTAATCTGATCAAAAGCGCTACTCCCCACTTCCTGTTTGTCACACATCTTTCACGTGAACACGTCCTTGCTTGCATAGATGTTAAAGAACTCCTGAATCCAGGGATAAGGAATTGCTCGCTTAGTTAAAAGCTGTTGCACAACGTTAACTGTGCCTGAGGTGATGCTCAGATCTCAGACATGCATGAAGGACAACTCTTCGTGGATAAATAAGAGTTGCAGCCTTAGCAAGCTAAATCATTGCTGTAGCCAGGCATTTCAGTTTCCTCACACCTCTCTTGTCCCGCGCGAGTGTATTTTGATACTGTCCTCATGTGGCAGCTACCTTTTGTTACAGATCTGTGTGCAGCCTCCCGAGAAGGACACAGAACCCTCCTATTCACTACCCAAGTCATTGACGCCTTTTGCACAACTCATTCATAAGAGACAGCTACAATTCCCTCCTGCTATAATGACATGTCTCGCGCTTCGTCCCAAGCTTCTGCTCACCCTGCTATAGAAATCCAACAAGGACTTCTATGGTGCAGCTGAGGGATCCAAGGGATCCTGAGGGAATAGTTCTCTAGTAGAGACTTACTAGGAATACGAGCTGTCTGTTGTTGAGGCTAAACCAAAGCTATTGATCACTTGTGAGGGTGAAAACAACTTAGGTATTAGAGGGGCTGAAAGCACCCTTATATACTACAGTACATGTTTGTATCTGTGTATACATAGAAGGTCATAGAATGTTCCATTTGAATCATGTGATATAAATGAAGAATATTCTATAGTATTCTATCCAATAGCAAATATGGAGCATTAGTGAGCATCAGTCAGCATGTGCTGCAGATTACTAAGTGAATGAATAATGGATAAGTAATATCGATAATGTAATGATAGAATCTTCTAGAAAAGAATAGAAGATTACATAACAAATAGACTCGGTCTAGAATAGATCAGTCTAGAATTGATAATGTAAGATTACCAATTCAACACTCCTCCTCATTGAGATATTAATCAGATCTTTGCTGGATAACCAGTAAGTCCAAGGCGAAGACACTCTAATTGAAATTTATCGAATGTTACATTCTTTGTAAGAATGTCTGCCTTTTGATCAGTGGTAGGAACATAGAAGAGTTCTAAGATCTTGAACTCATGAACCGCTTCTCGGATATAATGATATTTAATAGCAATATGTTTTGAACGTCCTTCCTGTGCAGAGTTGGAGGCAAGAAACATAGCTCCTTGATTATCACAATTCAAGAGTAAAGGATATGTGATCTTATGACCGATCTCATCAAAGAGATTTCTAATCCAAGTAAGTTGCTTGGCAGTTTCGGTCATAGCAATATATTCTGCTTTTGTGGAAGATAAGACAACAACCTTCTGTCATCATGAATTCCAGGAAACGATACTGTCTGCAAGGAAGATACAATAGCCAGTAGTTGATCATCTTGTCTCAAGGTCACCAGCCCAATCAGTGTCACAATATGCTGTGAAACTGCTGTTTGACTTTCCTTTGAATGTGATCAACACATTGGAAGTATAGGCTAAATATTGAACAATATAGAGTGCTTGGTTAAGGTGATCCTCAGAAGGATTGGCAGAGAATTGTGACATCTTGATCACTGCGTATGCAAGATCAGGATGAGTTCCAAGCATGATGTAGAGAAGAGATCCAATCACAGATTGATATCTGGATTTTCATTTAGGATCTTCTGCATCAGTATTTGGACTCGGATTATATCCAGAGGGTAAAGGAGTTCATGCATGTTTTGCATTCTCTAGCTGAAAATGTTTAACAACTTTCTCAGCATAGATAATCTGATCAAGTCTCAGAGTTCAATTCTTTCGATCTCTGGTAATCTGCATGCCTAGATATTCTTTGGCATCTTCAAGATCTCTAGATTCCCACTTATCGGTGAAAATCTTAATATCTTTGAGGAGCAGTTGAAGATCACTACCCATAAAAAGTGCATTGTCAATGTATACAATGAAAACAATCTTATCCTTGCCTATATATTTAATGTAGACACCAGGATCTGAGATAGTGCACTTGAATCCCATTTGTTGAAGGGATTTATGAAGTGCTTGATTCCATTTGAAAGCGGCTTGTTTGAGGCCATAGATAGCCTTTTGAAGTTGACAGACTTTAGTCTCTTTTCCGTGTTTGAGGAAACCTTCTGGTTGTGTCATATATAACTCCTTGTTATCATCAAGTTCTCCAAAGAGAAAAGATGTTTTAACATCTAGAGCTTTGATTTCCCAGTCTTCAAGCATAGCTAATGCAAGAAGAAGGTGAACAGTTTCAAAGCAAGCAAG
>JBBPMR010001360.1:0-10264 GCA_038090415.1 Rossbeevera mucosa | reverse complement strand
TGGAAAGCGGTGAGCAAGACGGTTCGATTGGTAACAAAAGCGAACGATCCGGCGGAGCCGATCGGGAGATATGAGCGTTTCGAGTCGACGATGAGGAGGGATAATGAAATGGGGATGAAGCGAAGTGAAGCAGTTTAGTATTCATGCTTAGGAAGGGAAGTTTCCAGCGTGGGGGGACTTCAGGACGAAGGTCACAGGGGGCAAGGGACCAGGGGATGACGAGTGTACCGAGAGAGGGACTTTAAACTGCAGAATGGCAGGTCATCTATGCTGCAAACAACGCTGGCAGATACAGCGTTTCTCAAGCGTACGGGTCAAGCAAGGGTGTCAAGAAGTGGTGAAGGGGCACGAAGGCGACCAAGGAAGGGTAAATTCGATGGCCATAATGGATGATGAGTTTGAAAAAGGTTAAGAGTGACGTTGTGGTTTCTTGGTGGTGGTAGGAGAGAAAGAAGCTGAGGGAGGGAAGGCGAGGGGATGGAGCTTTTTATAGTCTGAGAGGAGTATTTTGGTGTGCCGCAACTCCGCTTCGGCGATCCATGAGTCTTCTTCGGCAGAGTACCCTTTCCATCGGATCAGGAACATGCGGTGTGATGGCATTCCGCGATGGCGTAAGATTCGTTCTATTTCATATTCTTCTTCTCCTTCTACTAATTCCGAGGGTGGTGCAGGGAAGTTTTTCCCATGAATGGGGTTCTCTTGATAGGAGGTGAGAAGAGAAGCGTGAAATGTGTCATGGATTTTCCACGTTTTAGGGAGGCGGAGTTTATATATGATCGGTGATAGGACTTTGGTGATGGTAAAAGGTCCCTCGCATTTAGGGGCGAATTTTGCATGAGTCATGGTTCGGCAGAGGTTCCTGGCTTCTAGCCAGACCTTATCTCCAAGGGCGAAAGGTGTGAAGCGACGGTTAGAGCGGGAGGCCATAACTTGTCTGGCAAGCTCATGAGAGGCTAGAGCTTCGTCGCGAGCAGCGGCAAGGTTTTTAAGACGCGTTTCTACTGCGGGGATGTTGGTATCTGGAATGATGGATGGCAAGGCATGGGGTTCAAAGCTGAGGATCAGGGAGAAAGGAGATTTATTGGTTATGGAATGGGGGCGATGGTTGTGCACGAATTCGGCGTGTGAGATTAACTTGGATTAAGAGGTGGGATTATTACCGCAAAAGATGCGGAGATATGTCTCGACTTCTTGGTTGACTCGTTCGGTTTCTCCGTCGGATTGAGGGTGATATGCAGTGGACAGGGAGAGATCATAGTTCAAGAGTCATCCCAGTTCTCGGGCAAAGGCTGAGGCGAATTGTGGTCCACGATCTGAGATAATTTTATCGTACAATCCGAAACGAGTGTAGACCTTGTGAAAGAAAAGGGAGGCTATTCCTTTGGCGGTGACAGTTTTCTTGGTGGGGCACAGAATTACCCCCTTACTAAGTCCATGGTCTACCACGACCAGGAGAGAATCAAAGCCGGCGGAGGTCGGCAAGTCCATGATAAGATCACAGGAGATCTGCTGAAACGGTCGGGAGCAGGAGGAGGGAATAGGATGGAGCGGTGGGACAGTGGGATGGGTGTTTGCCTTATGTTGTTGACAGAGGGCACAACCATCAACATACTTCCAGACGTATTGGGTGAGGCCAGGCCACCAAAATTCAGCAGCGACGAGTTGGCGAGTTTTCAGGTAGCCCAGATGACCAGCCGTGGTGTGATCGTGGCATCATTGGAGAACAGTTTGACGGGAATTGTTGATGGGAGGAACGTAGACGCGACCTTTGTAAGTGAGGACACCAGCATCAAATTGCCAATCTGAGAGACGAGACCGAAATGCAGGTGGGATTTTGCCATCCAAAGCTTGGAGGGCCTGCAAGACGAGGGGATCGTCTTTGGAAGATTCGGCGATGACATCGTGGAGACATAGATTGATGAGGCGTACAAAGAGGGAGTTGGGTAGGAGGACTGTATCGTCATTGTCTAGGGAATCCGGACAGAGATCGGAACGTTGTGACAGGGCATCGGGACCAGCGAGGAGTTTACCTGCAACGTGGACGATTTTGAGGTTGAAGTCAGAAAGGTCCAAGAGCCAATGGGCTTGACAACGGTTCAGGTGTTGTGCCTGCCGGAAGTACATAAGGTTTTTGTGATCCGTGAAGACCTATACAGGGAAGGGGGAACCGTGGAGGTAGTGTCGCCATGTTTTGAGGGCACGTATAATTGTGAGGAGTTCTTGATCGTAGATATCATAGTTTCGTTCCACAGAAGAGAATGTTTGTGAAAGGTAGGAGCAAGGGTGCCAGTCACCATTCGAGTCAGTTTGGAGGAGGATGGCACCGGTGGCATACTTTGATGTGTCGGTGGCAACGGCGAAGGGAGCGGAGAGATCGTGAAGTCGTAGGACTGGTTTGGAGAGGAATAGCCGTTTCAGGGACTGGAACGCTTGTTCGCAAGCAGGGGACCAAGACCATGCGAGATTTTTCTTTGTCAAATCAAGAAGGGGGCGAGCGATAGTGGAGTAGTCGGGAATAAACCTGCGGTAGAAGTTGGCAAAGCCAAGGAATGAGCATACTTCGTTAACTTTTGTGAGTGTCGGCCAGGAGGCAATCCCATCGAGTTTGACAGGGTCCATGGTGATCTGCCCTGGTCTGACGATCATTCCCAGATACTCCACCTCCTTCGTGGCGAAATTGCATTTTGAAAGGTGAAGGCGAAGGTTGAGTTCTTGCATCCTCTGAAGGACACGTTTGGTTCGTTCGGAGTGGGTGATGTCATCGGGAGAGAAAATGAGAAGGTCGTCCATGTAGATGATAAGCCATCCTTCGGCAATCATATCGCGGAACGAGTCATTCATAAACCTTTGGAACGTAGCAGGGGAGTTGCAAAGGCCGAAGAACATAACAGTGGGTTCATAAAGTCCTTTATGGGTAATAAAGGCAGCTTTCCATTGGTGTCCGTCCTTGATGCGGACGTTGTTGTACCCCCAACGAATGTCGAACTTGGTAAAAACTTTGGCATCTTTTAGTTTATCGACGAGGTCAGAGATAAGCGGGAGGGGATATGCATCACGAATTGTATGTTCGTTGACGTAGCAGTAGTCTTGACATGGGCGAAGTTTACTGTCCTTTTTCTTCACAAAGAAGAATGGAGATGCTTGGGGGGAGTTCGAGGGGCGTATTTTCCCAGAACGAAGGTTTTCGTCAAGGAAGTCTTTGGTGGCTTTGCGTTCTTCAGGGGATAAGGGGTAAAGCTTCCCAATCTTTGGGACGAAGGTTTCCCTAAGGTTTATTTCGTGGTCATAGGGTCGGGATGGAGGAATATGGTTGGTGGTGTCTTCCGAGAATACCGAAGCATATGCGGTATATTCAGCGGGAAGGACGGGGGGTGGTTTGGCCTTTTCAGCGAGCGCGGCAAGTTCAGTGGACGAGGTGATTTTTCTGCATAGGGGGGACCCTAGGGGGGCAAAGCGACAGACACCGTGAATGACATGGTTGATAGTTCGGTTTTCCTTGGCATGCAAGATGTAGTCAGTGGGGTCACTGAACTCCATAAAGGATTGGAGTTTTTCCGCTGTTTCCAGTTGGATCAGAGTGTGTCGAGGTGGCTTAAAGGAGGAAGAAGAAGGGGAGTGGAAATAAGAATCGTGGCGGCGGGAGTCGGCGATGTAAGTAGAGTATAAATCTTTGGACTGATCGCGGGATTCGTCAATGGAGAGGGTCTGGTTTTTCCAGTCGATGGTAGGGTTGGTAGATCGAAGCCATGGTAGGCCAAGGATGAGGTTTTCTCGACCGCAGGACATGACAAAGAAGAGGACCTTTTGAGAGATTCCTTCGATGTTGACGTAGAGGGTACAAGAGCGACGGATTTCACCGTTTTTGTTCGCGGATTGGTCAACATTTTGGACCAAGATGGGGGTATCGAGGTTCTCAGTGGGTAGACGATGTTTGCGAACGAATTGCCAGTCGATGCAGGAGATATCTGCACCACTGTCAATGAGAGCGTGGGTATCGACGACTTTCATGGTGTGTGTGGGTACAACCAGTTGCAAAGGGATACGCATAGATTTAGCAGACTGGGATACGATTACAGGTGCACACATAGCTCTAGGAGATCCTTGCATCGAATGAGGTCTCCTTTTCAAAAATCCCACTTGGTAGCAGGGGTGGAGAAACGAATTCTTCCCACCGTATCGTTTTCTTCATCGTTCTCCACTTCTTCGAGTCTGGGGAGATCTTCTTCTACTCGTTGAACTTTCTTTTTAGAGGGTTGGGTTGAGGACGCGAAGTTTGGGCATGCAGCGTTGGTATGCCCAGGCTTCTGGCAGTGGAAGCAGAGACCTTTCTCAATGCATCGTTTTCGTTCTTCTGGGGTTAGCTTCCCAACTTTGATGGCGTCGACATCCATAGTGTTTGGGTCACGTGTAGGGGTAGAAGGGGAGGACTGTTGAAAGGAAGTGACATTGTGAAGGGGATTGTGGGAGCAAGATATGACAAGATTGGCGGTATCCCATTGGGATTGATATTGAGTGGCACGCTTGTACCAGTCGTCGATGGTCATAGGGATGGTGTCCATGGAGTAGATTCGGCGGGTGAGAGCGGGGGGAATTCCTGCTCCAAAGTATGAGATTAGGACATTAGGATCGACAATCTGAGCTTGTGCAACATTGTTGTGGAACGAGGCGATATATTCAGTGAGAGAGGGTTCAAACGGTCCTCCCTTCTTCTTCTGAACCATCCTCTTAGTAGAGAGCCAAGTGATGGCGTTATTGACGGTGTCATGGTGTTTAAAAGCAGCTTTGAAAAGTTTCAAAAACTCTTTGAAAGTTCTGATGGTGATGTTGCCATCGGCGTCGATGGAGTTTTGTCGGTAAGTCTGGGCCCAAGTAGTGGCGGGCCCCTTGGTCATAAAGGAGAGGGCGAAGGTTACTTTCTTTGCATCAGTGTTATATACCTCTTTGTTAACCTCCAGATAGAAGGTAACCGAAGAGATCCATGGTTCAGCTTTGGTATAAGAGCCATCGAAGTGTTCGGGGGGGGCGATGCGGAGTTCGGTGGATTTGGACATGGGTGGCGGTGGTTGTTGGACGGGTGTGGGACTAGGAGGAGTGGGGTCGGGGGGTAGTGAGAGAGCTGTTCACAAGTGGAGGAACAGGGACAACGTTTGATCCTCATCTTCGGGAGAAGAGATGAGGATATCAGGCTCCGAAGGATTGTCTTCGAGGCTGGAGTGGACAGAGGGTTCCGGCGAAGTTTCGACGGGGTATGGAGCAGATGCTTGTCGCCTTAAGCAACGGGGGTCTGGGTTGCGAGGGGGACAAGAAATGGTGGGCGGTTCACGGCGATGGTGACCTAGAAAAAGAAGCTAGATCTTTTGTTATGCTTGGCCCGGGTAGAGATGAGCGTAGCCTCTGAGTTATGAAGGGGCGAAGACGAAAGGGTTACCGCGTAGAGATAGCGATCAGAAAGTCATTCTATTGATTGTAGAGACGACTGTAACACAATCAAGTGAAGTGTTACAAGTCTAGCGTCCAGTCAAGTGTAGGACGAAGACACGCAGAGATTCACCCAGTGAAGGGAAGACGAAAGGTGGGCTAGATTGACGAAGGTACAATAGAGAACAGAGGAGATCTAGCTTAGGGACTACGGTAGGTAGATGGGGTTCTAACTAAAAGGAAGAACATAGAAACAAGCAGATAGAGGAAGTGATGACTAGGACTAGAAGGAACGGGGTGAGTGATAGGTAATAGTCATCATGAAGAAAGAAAGGATCAAAGTGTTGTTCGAACGCAGTGACTCGGTAGTCCTAAGAGAGATCTAAGGACGAGAAGAACAAAGGTAGTCATGGTAAGGTTGAACGCAGTGACTAAGAGGAACAAGTAAAAAGGAATAAAAGGAATAGTCAAAACGGGTTGAATGTAGTGACTAGAGGAATGTAGTGAAAACAAAAGAAGTGAAGAGAAAAAGAATGAATCGTAACACTCTAACTCATGCTTACTCACTTGCTTCATTATCAGCTTAGTGTACAATTACTTATCTGCAGCTTCTATGACTCATCCATACTGCAGATGACACATTCCCTTCCATGATGTTCCATCTCCTTAGTATATAAACTCTAGACACTTGACCCTGTAACCTTAAGGTAGAGCTACTTGATTCTCTCTTGAATCCACTCACTCCTAAGCCCCACCCTTAGTTTCTCTGAGCATGTGCTCCTCACCATCATCCTTCATTGACCTCAGGCCTTCCCCTTGGGTCTCCTTAGTCCAAACCCTTGTGTTACACTTTGTGGTGAAGCTCTCAAGGTAACCCTTAGCCCTAGTCATCCTTAGGTCTTCCTCTTCAGACTCCCTTAGCCCAAAGACCTCTTGCTACACTTCAAAGTAAAGCACTTGAGACATTCCTTAGTCCTTCATCATCCTCTGGTGTCTACCTTTGGACTCCTTAGCTCTAGCTTCAGTATCCATCAAGTCTACAACTGATCCTATCCAGGCCAGTCATAACAGCAGTGGCTTTGTAGCCATGAAAATGTCCTTGTTAATTAATGGGGGGTCCTTGGCCAATCAAGGAATCAAGAAATTAGGTGCAAACATGGTATGGCCATGTGTCAAGGTCTGCTAGGTTGTAAAGGTTTGAGTGTTCAATAGGCCTCCACTCTGGTTCAATGATTTCTTTCCACTGGGGAATTTTCTGTCTTTCTCTGGTAACACTGAAATTGACCAGAATGAATTCAACAACATCACCATCAAACTCCAGTTTGTTCTTGTTTTTCTGGGTGATACTCACAAAGAGACCAAATACCAGATACTATTGCCTTATTGTTAGGGGGAATTTCATGAAGAGTCCTTCTCAGCCTAATCTATAATCTGTGTGAAAATATCAGGGTACATGTGCCCTGAATGCTTGTTGAAGAGAGTTGAAGGAACCAGGATCTGCCTGGCTACAGCTGACATTTTAGTACACCAAGACTGCAAATCTTAACAGAAGAGATCACAATTTTGACTTTTTGCACAGTGAAGTATTTGCTGTGCTAACCCACTATGCACTAAGAGATTGATTCTTATTTTTAGGTGGTCAGAAGGGTCCTCTCAAATGAGGTCTACTCTGACAATGCAAACCTAAGCTACCCCAGACCAGCATATATATAGCAGTGTGGACCCAATTGCTTTTCAGAGAGGGTTGCCTGCTCAAGGGTTCTCTTTAGCCTCTGATAAGTGAGGGTTCTCCCTTAAGTCTGAGATCTGAGTATGCCACAGCAGTAGAGATAAAGTGGAATGGAGTAGTGTATGCACTGATAGGCAGTTGCTGATGAAAAGGATTGAGGTGGGTATTGAAGAAGTCTTGTTCTAATGAAGGCAACACTAATCACAAGGACTAGGCACCTCAATCAGATACAAGGTAGGGAGAGGAACTGGTAGATTAGGAGAATCCAATTAGAATAAGACTGGCTTGTTTGGTCATATGCATTCAAATGTATATACTACTGGTACATGCAATAGACCAAGCTGTGTCTGACACTATCTACTATACTAGGATATACAAGTTCTCACAGATGTGAGAGAAAAAGAAAAGAAGTGGGGCTATGTATCAAATGAAAGAGAAACTACATGGAAATGAAAGATAAGCATGCCTTATGTAAAACATGCAGTGGTCTAGACCATGATGGCATAGATAAGAAGAGAAGGGGAGATAAGATAAACATGTATGATAAGATAAGATTGGTGCCAGTGAAAAAATAAGATAAGATAAGATAAGATAAGAGGGTTGTGAAGTGAGATTTGCAACACCTAACCACTGGATTAGCCAGAACATTAGGTGACAATGTGAGCACATACATATCTGGATGCTGAAGGCAACCTTAGCAATGCTTAGGTGCTAAATCACTCAAATGCAAAGACTAGGAAAAAAGATGTTGAAAAGGGTATTCCAACAAGAACAAGACTGGCTTGTTCTATTGCTGCATTCACTGTTATATACTACTATACAGTGACCTCAGAAACCCTTTCCATGTTTGCCTCAACTGTGATGTGTGGAGCACACTGCCAGGGACTGTTGCCTTTGGTGGAGTTATAAATAGTACATACTCTTGGCTATGACATTGCCTCCAGGATCATGTGATTTTGTTCACACACCATTGAGATAGATCCATTTTAAAAAAACCATATCATCGAAAGGGTTTCTGAGCTTTTGAAATGATGACTAGGATCTTAGTCAAATCATTGATTTTTGTTATTATTTGTCAATACAAACAAATATATACATATAAATAGCATGTCTGACTTTAAAATAGTTCACACACTTCTTGTTTTCCAACTTCTATCATGGTTAAATCTCTCTCTCTCACTTAGCAAAGCACCATCCTTTCTTTGCTTGATGCTGGTCATTCTGGTGAAGACATTGCCAAGCAAACTGGTGTCAGCCCTTCCACTATATCCAGACTTCGCTCCAAGAAGTGTTCTACCCTTCCCAGAGCTATTGGAGGTCGTCCTTCCAAGCTTTCCCCTGCCAACATTCGCCATGCCCAACACCTTATCACCTCTGGTAGAGCTGAAAATGCTGTTCAAGTGACCAAAGCTCTGTCCAATATCATTAATGAGCCACTCTCTGACAGTACAGTTCATTTTCATTTGAAGAAATCTGGTATGAAAGCTGTAGTGAAGTCCAAACACCCTATTCTCTCTGCTAGGCATTGCAAGGCTCATTTGGATTTTGCTTATGCTCACAAGGATTGGACTATAGAGGACTGGAAGAAGGTCATATGGTCTGATGAGACCAAAATCATCGCCTAGGGTCAGATGGGCATAAATGGGCTTGGAAAAGATCAGGTGAAGGGCTTAGTGATAGGCTGGTAAATGGAATCCTCAAGTTTGGAGGAGGATCTTTGATGATGTGGGGCTGTATGACTTGGGAGGGAGTTGAATTTGCCTCCAAGATTGATGGTAGGATGGATGGGAACCTCTACCTTCAAATTTTGAAGGATGAACTCCAGCGGACACTGGAGTATTATGGCTTCAATCCTCCTGACACCATCTTTCAGCAAGACAATGACCCCAAGCATACCTGCAAGAAGATCAAGGAGTGGCTAGAGGAGCAGGAATTTGACACTATGGGTTGGCCTGCATAGTCTCCTGACCTGAACTCTATAGAACATCTCTGGGGATGGCTTAAAAGAAGGCTTGCAGAGTATGAAAACCCTCCTAATGAAATTCATGAGTTGTGGAACAGAGTTCAGGTGGAGTGGGAGAAGATACCAGTTGATGAGTGTCAGAAACTGATTGAGAGTATGCCTAGGAGGGTTCAGGCAGTGCTGAAAGCAAAAGGAGGCTATACCAAGTACTGATAATATTCAAATACCCTTGTAAATTCAAAAGCTCAGAAACCCTTTTGATGACATGGTTGTTTTAAAATGGATCTATCTCAATGGTGTGTGAACCAAATCACATAATCCTGGAGGCAATGTCATAGCCAAGAGTATGTACTATATATAACTCCACCAAAGCCAACCGAAATTCCCACAGTCCCTGGCAGTGTGCTCCATACATCACAGTTGAGGCAAACATTGAAAGGGTTTCCAAGGTCACTGTATACCACATGGAAGATTGCTCTGTGAGGTCCCCTTCAGATGCTTGGCGGTTGGTGTTTCATCACCAGTACCCATACTCATGCTGCTTGTACCACAGCCACTACTCAGGCGGATAAGAACAAGTGGATTGCCATCAATTACAAGATCATTGGCTTCCTAGCAACCACTATGAGTGTGGAGTTACAAGCTCAAGTAGTCTGGAACTATATTCAAGAAGGCGCCGTTACCCATCCTTCCCTTTCCATGAAACTATGGAACAAGATGGAGTCTCTCTTTGGGAAACATGGTATTCCCAGCCAATTCATGATATTTTCTGATCTTCTCCAAGTGAGGATCGAGACTAATAAGCTTTCCAAGGGGTTGTCTACCATCACTTTGATGTTTATGCAATTAGAAGCAGCTGGTCTTACTATTCCGCCTGAACTCAAGGCCATGATTCTTCTCTCTTGTCTCTCTCCCTCCTTCAATGGTATAATACAGTGACTCCAAAAACCGTTCCAATGTTTAACCCCAAACTGGGGCATGAACTGCCCCGCAATCACCTGTGGGAATCTCGCTTAGCTTTGGTAAAGACAAACATAGTACAAACCCTTAACTACAACTCCGTCCCCAGGGTCATGTGATTTGGCTCAGAGGCTCCAGAGATATATCCATTCTAAACCAGCAATACCATTGGAACAGTTTTTGGACTGTCATTA
>JBBPMR010001359.1:0-10266 GCA_038090415.1 Rossbeevera mucosa | reverse complement strand
AAAAAAAAAAAAAAAAAAAAAAAAAAAAAAAAAAAAAAAAAAAAAAAAAAAAAAAAAAAAAAAAAAAAAAAAAAAAAAAAAAAAAAAAAAAAAAAAAAAAAAAAAAAAAAAAAAAAAAAAGTTGGATGAATAAAAAGAAAATGACACAGCAGGACCAAGCGACGATCAAAGAAGAGAGACGAGCACGGACATACATACATATAACGATAAGCAACCTGCAAGTGTTACGGTTTAACCCAGCACCACCTCTGTTATGCGTGTTGGCTGGCCAGCACTGCGCCCGCGTTGTGATCTCGTAGCGCTTCGAATTCGAACATATCATATGTCGGCATACCATACGACGACGAGGATGGTAGCAGCGACAGCGACGATGGCATCGACGGCGGCGCATACATGTCGCCCATGGACACAGCGGCATCCGACGGGCCGTACCCATACATGGGCGCGGGCGAAAAATAGGGCTCAAGTGGAGACACGAGCAGGACATCCCCAGAGTTGGACGGCGTCATCGTGTTCGCCCAGTCGGTTTGTCGTTGGGCCTGGGCCTGGGCCTGATCAGGGGCAAACGGAGAGACGGAGGCAGTGTTAGAATTAGAGGCATTGGTATCACGCTGCAGCACGCTCGCCGAAGACGAGGACGGCTCGGGCGTGTACAAGGATGACGAATGGAGAGAGCTGGATGCGGGAGGAGGCACGCTGTAGCCAGTCGAAACCATCTCCGGCTCGGAGTAGTAGTTGCGCATGAGATCCGAATTGATGTAGAGGGACTGCAGCTGTTCTTCCTGTAGCGAAGGACGACGGTGCATCTCTGGCGACGATTCCGGACTGCACTCTGGCGGAAACTGCGAGAGCTGGACGATGGGAGAGACGTGAGAGAGGTAGAATGCGTCCAGCTGGGGCTGGGGAGGGTTTTCGGCATACGAGGGTTCGGTGAACATGTCGGGAGGAAAGGACGGGCTGAAAGACGGAGAGGGCACATCGTCCTTTGTCAAAATAGCGGTAGGGGAAGCATGGAGCGACTGCACAAAATGTGAATAAGAGCAAGGATCGCAGGTAAGGACTTACGTATTTGGAAAGAATCTTGTCGAGGGCATGAGGGAGGAGCTTCCAGTCAAACACCTTGACGTCCTTTTCTATTTTTCGTGGTTTTGGGTCAGGGAAGTCCATGATGCGCTGGAAGAAGGACTCAAAGCCGGGACGGGACTTTGATACGGTAGTAGGGCGGAGGCCTTCTAAATTTCTGCGGATGCGATTTTTCTCGTCGACCTCGAAATCTGCCTCGACGAGGCGCTGAAGTAGATGAATGATATCGACCGAAGTGACGCAGCAAGAGTCGGTCTCTTCGCGATAGATGCACGAGATGACGATGTCGTCTGCGTTGTAGTCTGCTTGCGAGATGCGCTCTGCGGAGACGATGAGTTTGTTGCCGTCTTGGAGGCGTCTGAAGCGGACGAGTCGGCGACCAGCGTGCAGCTCTGACTCTTCCCAGCCAAAACACAGGGCGTCGAGTGGTGTGGTGATGTCGAGGACGACGGTCTGAGTGGGGTCATCGGTGGATTCGGAGCCGAGTTGACGGGAGGCACGTCTGAGGGGAGCATTGGGACGGGAGGAGGAGCCAAGCTCTGAATCCGAGGAGGAAGGCGTCTGTGGTTGGCTATAAGGGCTGCGACGCTTGAAGGAGCGGTCCGCAGGGTCTCCGGAGACGATATGAAGGCTGGGTCTGCGCGACATGTGACTTGTGCTCGGTGGGGAGGGAGGGTGGAAAGTAGCAGGGGATGCGTCTTGGGTGGACGTCACGTGAGGTGTGGGGGATGGGGAGACGGGGCGCTCACCGGTGTCGTGGTAGAGAAAGTCCCCAAAGGTGACGGAGTCGACGACCTGGTTTTCGCTGTTCACGGCCTGTATGGTGAGAGGCACTGTGGGGGAGGGGGATTTTTGCTTTGAGAAAGCGGGGGCAGAGCCGTTGAGCTGCCAGCGACCGGATCCGGGGGGGTCCATTTCGCAGACGTGTGTGGCGACGGCGCGACGACCGACGACAAGACGGATATGTACGCCGAGAGCGAGATCTGTCTTGCAGGTGAAGTTTACGGAGATGGGGGTGCCTTGGTCGCCCTCGCCGGGGGCATAGCTCATGACCCAGAGGAGGTCGACGCACGAGCAAGCGAGACGGATGCCTGTGAGCGGGCGGGCGGACAAGTTCTGCGCTGCTGGTGTGAGTGAGGAGTTCATGATGGAGAAAGAAAAGAAAGGGGAACGAACGGTCGAGATTTAAATAGATCGGGACAAGGTGGGCTGTCGGGAAAGCCGGAAGTGGCGACGGACACAAAGTCGCATTGTGATTGCCTTTTTAGGATAGAACAAGGTCGATCGATCCGATCTCGGAACGCAATCTCGTTTGTACCTCGATTAGTCATCATTCATCCTAGTACACCCCCCAATTAAAATAAAATATAAATTCTTTCTCAATTCTCTAGACACGTGCCGTGACGCGCCTCCCATCGCCCGGTTCCGTGATCCATGCCCTCCCATATTCTCGCAACGGGCGGTATGTGGCCCTCCGCAGATAATACCCGCTGGCAGCTAGTGCATCGCTCCACAAACAACCCTCGATAAGACACCAGCACGTTCTGCCACCTCAGATCAGCATACTCTTTCTTACGAGACCACCACATCTCACCATAACCATCTGCACAGGCACGCGTGGATGCGATAACAGCATCTTGGCAATATGCCGACTCAACCCCTGAAAGGCTAGATAGTCCGACTGCTCGTGCGGAAGCTTCTACAATCGCCATTCTCAGCCGAAATCCCTCTCGACACACACAAACGCACACACACCTTTTCTCTCGGTCCGAATGCGGTAACGCTCTCCACCACTAGCGCGCCCTCCATGTTCGTAAACATCAGTGAAGTATACGCCGTCAGTACGTCCTCTATCGTAAACCGCAGCACGACGGGGCTCGTAAGTTTCCCCCCACCTCCCTTCAGCTCGTCCCGCATCGCCGTCGTCTGAGTCCAAACAGCCAGCTTGCACTTCGGCAGTGGCGTCCCGTCCGTCGACGTTTTCAATTCTCCAGCTTCTCCTCGGTTGAACTCGCGCACGAACTCGACCAGAGACTCCGCTCGCACCGCCCCCCCATCGTCCTCGGCAGGTCCCAGCAGCGACGAGCATCGTGGCGGAGATGGCATGTAGGGCTGTGGAGAGCCAACGGGCGACTGTGGTCGTCTGAAAACCCATGTAGCTTCGCTTCAGAACAGACGATGTACACACACGTACTTTCGAATCCGATTTTCTCTCAGGAATGACAGTCCCAGTTCACTTTGATCGGCCTCTTCGCTAGCGCGCGCAGCTCGCAGCGCCTCTTGCACCTTCTCAGAGCCTATCACGTCCACAAAGTCTTTCAGCGCCCGAAAATCGTGAGCGGGCGTCGAATTGAACGTCGCCGCAAAGTCACGATCAATCGTGGGGTCAAACGGAGGCGCAAAGTCTGCTAGCGAAGAGGCAGACGGCGGCCTCAGAAGCATTGTGGGCACATGTCTCAGTATCTGTAGGCGACTGTGGACGTCCGCGAGGGTCTGAATACGATCTTGGATGCTCGGCGCAGACGGCGGGGAACATGGCGTCGACATTGAATGGCGTGGCGTGACTGTTGCAACTCACAAAGGGAACCGTCCTAGCATGTGGCTATGCACCTGACCCTGCAGGACTGAACTCTCATGACGACGGTGGCGTCCCTTCTGAACTTGTAGATCTGGTCTTGCTCTACTTTCAACCAGCGTGGCGCTATCGATAAATACCCGGAGCATATTTTATTCGCCACCGCCCCATTGATGGACTGGTGCAGCTGCAGCGAGGAATACTAACTAATCGTGGATTTCTCCATCACAATTGCCTCTTCCAACCTAGCTTCGTTTACTCTCCGTTCCTGGCTATTCTCCCCATATTTGGTTCACTACCCCTGACAAGGATCCTGCGAACCCTGTATTTACGCTCCCGCTTTCTCAAGCCAACTACCTACCACAGGTATATCTGTCAAACATTCATAATCGGATATTATCCCTTCCCCCATATCCCCGGAAGGCACTTGTGCTCGGTCTCCATCTTGTTATCCTAGCGCTCGACCCCCCTCCCCCCATATATATTGATTCCACGTAATCATGGACCAACTTGACCCGATAGCCGTTATCTTGACCTCATCCTGGACCAGTCTGATGCTATGATGCGCCAGCGATTGGATTCGTGACCCACGCACCCTGCACGTCCTTCCGCCACCTTGACATACACGTACATGTTTACGCTCGTTGCATTCCTGTGCCATCAGCCCATCGTCTTGATCTGATCTATATCATCCCGTTCCTTGGACCCACAGTACTTTAATGGCTACTTTGTATTGTAGCAGTGGTCTCTTGTGGTAGGTGAGACTTGGTCTCGCCGAAGAATGATGACGAGGATCTAGCATTCCACATCATCGATAACGCATGGAACGTTTCCTGTATCAGTGAGGTGTCTGCACACCAGAACTCAATCTGTTCTCCTGGGGAGATAACGGTCGGCCGACGAGATTCCACACACCTAATCCCATCCGTCGCTCAAAGCGACGACGGTGATGTAAACGTCGAGTCAGCCAAGGTCCCGTTGCTACCCACCCATGGGAGAGAAAAGAAAATCCACTGGAAGCCGAAAACCAAAGTGCTTATATTGCCAGACGTAAGCGCTTAACCTTGATTCATCTCTTTGCTCCAAGGGAAAAAAATGAATGTATTCAGTTTATGGAAGAATGATGAATAGCACTTGCGGGAAGGAGCGCATTCAAGGCCTGTCCACCATCCCTAACGATTATATTATATTCTACCATTCGGAGATCCCAAAAGGACGACTGCTTGGCAAATCGGTGGTGAATCATTTCGATACCACCGCCACCGGGTCCAAGATAGAGAGAAATACATACAATCCGCAAGCGAGTTCGAAGCGATTAGTCCTTCGCGGTCTTATCTAGTGGTATGACTCTCATCATGTGGTGAGGCTCCACAATCACGACCAATAAAAATATCCTTCGCTAATCTGGAGTAATCGCTATGCTCACGAGGCCACACCAACGATCGTCGATTTGACCTACAAGGAAACACAGGGTCTGGACGCCACCCGAAGAAGTGCAAAAACAGTGAGCGTTTTTCAACTTCCGGTACGTGGCCAAAAACCCTGCACTGCATTCTGCTGGCGTTTCAAACGCCCTCGTGGTGAACTGCGCCGCATGAATGTTTCCGTTTAAGAGTCCAGCACACACACGCACCTCCTTGCCAGAACATTCCATAGGTTTAGCAAGTCCGAGTGAGGCGAGAACCGCCGCCTCTTGACCCCTCTGATAATCGCCACCCCCCAACCACAGGCCAACGTCAGTGAATTCCCCATTTGACTCGTCGCTGAATGACCCTGCTAGGATGCTGTCATGAAAGTTTGAAATCGCGGTTGCCTGAGCCCCTGCTGTGAGCTGCCGCATAAATTCTCGGGATTCCCCGTCGGGTGGGGGTGCGCCCAAGGCGATGAGGGTCGTAGCGGAGGGAATGAAGGTTGGAAGAGAACTATGCGAGTCCCCGCGGAGGTGGTAGAGCGCATTCAGGGTGTTTACGGTCGCGGTGCCTAGCGAGGAATCATGGATAGCCGTTCGCAAGGATAAGGGTTCCATGAACTTTTGGGGTTGTCGGGACAGGGGGAGGTTTTCAGGTCTTCAACGTAACTTTCAAACGTCACACTCATCTTGAACTTACTCTGACCCTCGGTCACCGTCACGCTACTACGGTCGCGCTCGGTCGCCGAGCAACTATTCGGCTTTAGGAGCTGCTGATGATCCTATTTCATTTCGATCTGCTGCCACGTCGGACTTTAACTTTACTTTCAGGATTAATTACTCGTTCCCTGCCAACCAAGTCGAAAGGTAACGTATCGGCAAAACTTGAAGCAGTGTTCTCAACGTCATTCGACATCCACTTATGGATTCACCGCTCACCGCCATCTCCACAAAGCACGAACACTCGAGCCATTTCAGGCATCCTTCAAACTTTCGCCGCTCACACGTTCTGACACGAGTGGGTATAACCAACCTTGTCTTTATCTTTTCTTTTTTTCTGTCAAAGCGCGTTGTCGATCGACAAATGGGAACCTGACTAACCGTGACGCCCAGGAACGGACACCTGGCCATCCATACTTCCCGTTGTGGAAAGCCCGTCAGTGGTCACAACGCTGTATGGTTGAAGTGGGCTCCCTCGATGAGGAATTCGTTTCCCAGAATCATGTCGTCGATCCTTGGACGGCTCCGCTGGGTTCCCAAATGACCACCTGTGTGCCTTTGACATAAATTTCAGCTACTACAACAGTGGCTGTGAAGCGCTAGTCCCGGAGCATCATAGGGGAGGCTTGTCAACACCGCGGGGCGCCATGTTGGGTGCCTGGAAAAGCAAGGGTCAAGGTGATGGATTCTCGCAAGCTTGCTGTATAAGCTCAGAGTTAGTCATTCCTGATATTTCATTGCCCAGATGGGTATCCTTTCCCGTGCACATGCCAAATTACTCGTCTGATTATAGGCCAAATGATCAAAACAGGTTCTCACTGATTATTGTCCATTGACAAATTGACACCCACAACGACATATGCCCTTTCTAGTCGATGACATCTCTGAACGTTATCAGATAAGTACGTAGGTCCTTCGATCGACCATGTGAGCGCTCTTACTAGATTAGGGCGACGAAGCTATTGCTATTGTCAGAACAACAATGGTGGACGGAGCTACACTCCACAAACATACCGCAGACCGCGTCGGAAACTCTCTAGATTCCCATGTTTGCAGTTTCTAAAACGTGATATGATTACGTCGCTTCTACCCCAAGACCCATCCGGGTGTGTCAATTGCCAGACGAGAGGTAGACTGGATTTGCTATCCAAGAGGACGACAAACTTTACTAGAGTGACGGGGTGCCTCGGCATTTCGTTCCTCTGACGCTTTGGTCGACCGGGGACCTGGAAGGGACCATAGTCATTTAAACCAAAATGACGACGGCTGAGAGTCTATCATGGATTCGATTAGTCAGTGGTTTCACATTCTAGAAAGCTGCCTCCGGCTTAGAGAAAACAAACCTGTCAGTCGTTGATATGTATAGATTACCCTGTTCAGCTGATCTTAGCCGTCGACATGCCCCTATGACACCAGAGTTGCTAACGTACACCTCTTGGTAGACTTCAAATTGCGTATCCGATGGATCGCCTCAGGGGAGGCTTGCTGCGATCGGGCAGCTGCCATACTTCGATTAACAGTGATTTTAACAGTGATTTGTATTGACGACTCTGTAACATCGTGACAACAATTATCTTCCAGCGTCTTCTGTCAGAGCCGCTCAACACCGGGCATCCATGATTTCACCGCAAGCGAAACAGAAGTGCCCTCAGCAGCCGTTCCCGTTCAACGGCGTTGGCGTTGGCGTGTCACTGTAACCTTCTGGGGATCGTTTGGTTTTCCAATGGGCCCTGGAGTCGGCTATGTCAAAGACCCTTGATATGCAATCGAGCACATTTTCCGAGGGTTCGAGTTCAAATGTTCACCCGGCTCGGCCCAGCAGCTGCGGACAGTGGTATACATTCCATTTTACCAATATATACATATTGTGATAACGATGGGACCACAGAATGTGGGGAGTGGCAACATATGAGTTGTCAGATGACAGCGTGACAAGGAATGTGAGTATGTACCCTCACGATCAGCGGGACATTACAGACTGTCGTGTATCTTTACGACACTACGAATGAGAGGTGAAGATCGTTGTGTGAATGTGCAGGTCGGCAGTGTCCGACCGAGTGACGTGACGACTTTCACTAGTACCTCTTCGACTGTCTTCTTTCTTTTTTTTTTGGTTTCGTTACGGAACAATAGTGGAACATTCAACGACGCCGCTTCGTCAGGTTTTATGTTACGGTCCGTGGCAGTAGAGAATGCTGCGCTGAACAGGCAAGTCAAACGGAAATAACGTTTAAGTTTTGTCCGACATCCACATACTCATTCGTTCGTTCGTGCCACCGTCAGATTCAAGTTCATTTCTCCAAATATGAATATGCGCTCACCGGCGCGCGGGGCTGTACTTCACTTAGCGAGATACACATCGGCCCACAATCAACACCAAGTCATTCGTTTCAGGTTTGCGTCCACTGTCACCTCCAAGTCTGGGCCAAACGAACCCAATGTGCCTCTTCCGAATCCACCCCGGGGAAACAAGAAGATTGAACTCAAACCCGGTCCTGTCAAACCTCCACCCCGAGCTGACGCAACTCTGCCTCCGAGGCCCCCACAAGACTCCTCTTCGCTCTCCTACTATCGCCCACCCCGGCACAGCAAGCGCCCGGAAGCCGTCGCATCCTCGCTTAGCCCATTGGCACTCGCAAAGCAGGATATCGTGATTGCGACCGAACGAGGCGTGCTAGAACCCGCTCCCAAAGATGCTACCCCCTTCAGGCGGTTCACCCACCAAGCCCTTCAGCTCTTGGTACGTCGCCACTGTTTTCGTCCCGAGACTCGAGTCATTAACACCCCCTCGTCCCCAGAAATTTTATTGGAAGGGCCTCAAGGCGATAAATACCCACAGAAAACAGTCGGCTGCGATCATGGCTCGTGCAAAATCTGGTGGCGCGTTGCCCTCTCGAGCAGAGCAACGGTTTATCGAGACGTACAGGCGAGATGTTCTCAAGTCAGTCTTTCGTTTGCGCTGCGTTTTTGGGACTCATTTTGGGTTTCCAGGCTCGTTCCGTTCCTGATGATCATCCTCGTGGCGGAGGAGCTAGTTCCCCTTGCCGCACTGTATGCCCCTCGGATGCTTCCTTCTACCTGTGTGCTACCGGGCCAGCGCGATCGCATCGTGTCTAGAGCCCGCAATCGACAGCTGACTGCGATAATCAACCACCGCAGCATATTCGAAGCTATTCGTACAGAAGGTAAGCATTCAGGTTTCTTTAAGATAAAAAACACCAGCAATCCGGGTGCCGTATCCACGTAAGGCAATGCCATCTGTGTTCTTTTCCCCACTGCTCACGTTTGCAAAGCATGCTTGGCTTACCGGCCTGGGGTCCTTCTTCCCTCAACACCTGGCGGATACGTAGACATTTGAAGGCGATCTCCTTGGATGACGAAAAGTTGCGACTTGAAGGGGGTGCCCGGCATTTGACAGCCCTTGAGCTGGAGGAGGCACTGCGCGAGCGCGGAATGTAGGTCGTCGTATTCCTCCTTGTCTATGGTGTTGAAACGTTCCTCTGTAGGATTACAGAGTCGGGGAATTCCTCGGTGGACGCCATGAGAGCTCACCTGGATTGGTGGTTGGATAGCACGAGTACAGAGGTTTTGCCAGCAGGCTCTACTCCTATCAGTAGACGCCTGTTGGTGATTGGCTTGATTGGCTCACAGACATGATGACATTCTTCGACTCCCGTGCCATACTCATTCCCGCTGTCGCACAAGCACAATATCAGACGTTCCTTCTAGTTGATTGTAGATTAGGATAGCACTAACTAACACGCCTCATGTCCGAGACGTTTCAGTACCCCACACGTCGTAAATTCGTATTGTAACGTCTGAATTCCGGCGTCTTCCGTATGCCAACTACGCAATGGCCACAAAGCATCCATGCAACGAGCAAATGGACCACTGCCTTTGTGGTGATTTTTATTATTATCATTTCGCTCAACCCATGGACTCCTAAACGCCCCTCGTTGGCCACGAAACGAATGGGATGGCGACGACGATCACGAATACGAATAAAAACAAAAGGGTACAATCAGAAAGAAAGAGAACGAAAAGAAAGAAAAGACAAATTCAACGTGAATAATCGACAAGGTCATCATATCATTTTATCCCATCTTTTCAAATTCCTTACTTTCATGTCCACGCCCCCGCGGTCCGCAGCAGCAGCGAAGTTAACGAGGGTGACGACGATAAAGACAAATCCCGAACCTCGAACCTCGGCGGCGCCCGCGCGGCACTATTTGATCGAGAACATCGCGATAGAAGCGAGGCCACACTCGGATTGCGCGCCCAGGCCGTCGTAGCCGCGTGGAGGGTCTCCGGACCGCCTTCCCCCTCCTGCGTCCCCGCTTCGTTCGGCCGTCCCCCATCGAACTCACCCCCATTCCCTCGCCCTCTCCCATTTCGCGCCCGGAATACGAGCTTGGAGTGGGGCGACGGGGCGATGGCAATGATGAGCGTCTCCAATGCAGGCAGCGCCAGCTGGTCGAGC
>JBBPMR010001358.1:0-10272 GCA_038090415.1 Rossbeevera mucosa | reverse complement strand
ATCATCCGCTGTCTTCATGACTCATCCTTACTGCGGCTGACACATCCCCTTCCATCTCCTTGGTATATAAACCTAGACACTCGACCCTGTAACCCTAAGCTAGAGCTACTCGATACTCTTGAAATACACCTGCTCTCAGCATCACCCTTAGTCCCTCTGTGTTACAAACCTTATTCTTTAACCTAGCTTTTAAGTGCTCTCGTTATCTTATCTTATCTTATCTAAGTGCGCGCCTATCTTATCTCGCATCTTAGCGCTCGATCATATCTTATCGTGTCACGTGACTCGAGTCTGGACCACTATGACATCATACCTCATGGCTAATGCATGTTAAATGCATGGTGGCCTCATGCTGTAGTTCTAGACTCTCGTTCCCACAGTCATATGAACACTCAGTACATACATAGTAGTTTATCTCACGGTATGTCATTGCTTACTGAGCACCTGCCCTAAAGTACGCCTCATGGCCGCTGCATGTAAAGTAGTATATATACAATGCCAGTCCAGTTAGACTCCTTAGTCTGTTTTGGTTGATTTCCGACCATCAATAGTCCCTCCTCTCTAAGTCTTGACTTTTGTGGGTGACCTAGTGCAATTCCTGTATAGGATTTGTTGTTGCCAACATAAGAACAGACTCTTCTCTCACTACCTCACCCGTTACCGGTACATGTGACACAACCATCAAACTATCGAGGCCCTCATCGCGCCATCCCCTCTCATCGTCTATTGCTGTGGTTATAGTCGGATCCCAGACTTAAGGGAGATCACTCGCATCGAGTCTAAAGAGAAAACCCTTGACCAGGTTACTGTCCCCGAAAAGCAATCGGGTCCATACTGCTGCATATACGCTGGTCCAGCATCGTTCTAGTTCGCATTGTCAGGGTAGATCCCATTCGAGGGAACCCTTCTGACCGCTAGAAAATAAGGATCAATCCCTCAGTGCATAGTGGGTCAGCACAGCAGATACTACACCGTGCAAATAGTCAGAATCGCGATCTCTTCTGTAAGATTCGCAGCCTTACAGAGCTAAATCTGTGCCGTAGCCAGGCATACCCGATTCCTTCGACTCTACCCTCGACTCTGTAGTATAGTTCTTTTTTTTAGGTATCTAGTGATTGGTCTCTTCGTGAGTATCTCCTAGATAGACTACAGCTGGTCTCTTCGTGAGTATCACTTAGTCAAAATAGCTTCTTCATTGTTCTCAGCAAATTACTGTTACGGAGCAGTAAAAGAAGAATCTGTCACCCCAGAATTGCAATACCCTCCCACCATAAACTTCACTAGACTCATTACTCCCGACGTCGACCCAAACGACGCACCCCTGTGCCCACCAGAAATAGATTTCATCCCCAACTTCAGACCAAACCCTGCTTTGACCAAATATGTCGACACCAGACCTCGCCTCGCTGCAGCAGCAGATCGCAAATCAGAATGTGGTCATAAATGCGCTGAATGCAACAGTAGTGGCATCAGAAAACAGGGTCGCACTCACCGAAGCTGCCGCAACAAGCGCCGCAGCAAAACCAGCTCCACAAGTTAAAGTGGAAAAGAAAATCTCAGTGGTGCCCGATCCAGGGCAGTATGACGGCACCTACTCTAAGTTCGAGGAATGGTGGCTGAAAATGCAAGTTTTTATGGAAATGAATGAAGAGGCCTACCCGACCGATAAGGAAAGATGTATGGCCACACTATCACGCATTGGGTCGAAAGAACAAGACAAAAACGGAGCTGGGACCTGGGCTCGAAATCAAATGAAACAGTGTAGAAATACACAACAATATTCTCGCCCTGCTCTTCTTGAAAGAGGACTTCGCAATCATTTCCAAATAGGAAACAACAAAGATTTAGCATTGAGAAAGCTTATGTCCCTTAAGCAAGGATCCACAGAACGTATGCAGGTCTACCTGACCAAATGGTTAACAGCATACCAAGAAGCCAACTGCGGCGATTATATGGGCACTGCCCTACTAGAGCAAAACATCTGTCAGGACATCATAAGACAGGTGTATTTAGACGACGCTCGACAAAGTTTAGTGGATGATTACATCCCAATCCTCCAACGATACGGAGAAGCTCTTGAAGCATTCGAATATCGAAAGGGTCCTCGAAAAGATCCAAATGCGATGGACATCGGCACTGCCCAAGCCTGGGAAGAGCCTTCGGATTTTGGAGGAGGCGCTAAATCATTCGCTGCTGCAGTTGCCACCACACAAGAGGCACGACAAGTCAATGCTATAGGTTGCTACAATTGTGGCAAAGAAGGACACCAGGCACGTGAATGCAAAACAGCGTCGACACGCTGCACCGAATGCGGGTTTTCGTGCGGAGGACATCACAAGGAATGCTCTAAATTCAAGAGCAAGCAAGTCCGCGCCGCTGAGACCACAGCGAAACCAAACAACCCCTTTAACAAGCTGCCAGCAGTCAACTGGCAAAGTGCTATACAAGGGATGGACATAGAGGCTGCTAGAGCCTATTTCCGTGACATGGAAACGACTTCAGGAAAAGCCCAGTGAGGACCTTATCGGGTAAGGTACCCTCCTCTCCGAAGGACAATATCTCTTCTTCTTCTTTTCCTTTACGTACTTGACGCCTAGATAGTGCTAGTACAAATTCTTTTTCTTTACCACTTGGTAATAGTTTTTCTTCTCTTAACCCCTATGTAGTTTTGGATAACGATACCGATACTTCTTTTTCATTTTCTCCAACATCTCGATGTGGTAGCCTACCAGATGTTAAAACCGAAACAGCGTCTCGTATTGAGCGTGGCCCTGGTAAAAGGGTACTTAATTCTGTTAAAAAAGAAAAAAATATTTCTCTTCAGAACCCAACTGATTGTAGAGTGCGCACTCTCAAGCCACTCAGAGAAATAACCCTAAAAATCGATATAATACAAAAAGACAAAAACATCTCCACAAACGCGCTACTGGATAGCGGCGCTAACGGCATATTCATCGATACGGAATGGGCAAAGAAAAACCGCATTCCTCTCAACCCTCTTGAAAACGTAGTGCCTGTCTATAACGTGGACAGAACAATAAACTCCGCTGGAGGCATTGCATATACGTGTAATCTTATTATAGACTACAAGGGACATCGGGAAAAAGTCATAGCCGATGTTACCAATCTTGGCCGGAATCAGTTAATTCTTGGATATACATGGTTAAGGGACCACAATCCCTCTATCAATTGGACCTTAGGTCATGTACACATGGATCGCTGCCCCATGTCGTGCAAAGTATTGAATAGTACATATGGTAATAAAATGGAAGAATACGAGAAATCTTACATAGCAAATACGTACACAGATCAGTTTACGATACCAGATCCTAGCTCTGAAGATGCCTTCAAATTGGTACCAGAACACTATAGAGATTTCCTTGATGTCTTTTCAGAGAAAGTATCTGAACGCCTCCCTGAACGTAAAACATGGGACCACGTGGTAGATTTGAAACCCGATTTCATATCTAAAAAGGGTAGATTAATCTCGTTGGAACCAGCCAAACAAGATGAAGTTAAAGCGTTCGTAAACGAACAATTGAAGAAGAGTTACATCAGACCTTTTAAATCTCCTCAGACATCTCTAGTGTTCTTTATTCCAAAGAAAGATGGAAAGAAGAGAATGGTTATGGACTATAGATACCTCAATGAAGGCACGGTGAAAAACAATTACCCCCTTCTGTTGATCTCGCAAATCATAGATAAGCTCAAAGGAGCTAAATTGTTCACAAAAATGGATCTTCGATGGGGATATAATAATGTCCGCATCAAAGAAGGCGACGAATGGAAAGGAGCCTTCGTCTGTCACCTAGGGTCCTATGAACCAACCATCATGTTCTTCAGAATGTGTAATAGCCCTGCCACCTTCCAGCAAATGATGAACGAAATCTTTGCAGAAGATGAAGACATAGTCATAATTTATATCGATGACCTATTGATATTCTCGAAACACAACGATGTACAGAAACATTGTGAAGCAGTACGAAGAGTACTTTGGAAACTTCGCGAAAATGATCTGTTCGTTAAACCATCAAAGTGTTTCTTTGAAGTTACAAAAGTAGACATGCTTGGAATGGATGTATCGGGAGAAGGAATCTCGATGAGCAAAAACAAACTTGATGGAATAGCATCATGGCCCGTCCCTCATAACGTAAAAGGAGTTCGTAGCTTCTTAGGACTCACCAATTTCTATCGACGTTTCATTGAGAATTACTCCTTGATTGCCTGTCCCTTGCATGACTTAACAAAGAAAGATCAACCCTGGTGCTGGGGAAATGCACAGCAAATAGCTTTCGATAGTCTAAAAGAAAGATTCACAACAGCGCCTGTCTTGGTGTATCCAGATGACACGACCCCTTATCGTGTCGAATGCGACACATCAGAATTCGCCACTGGTGCACTATTGTCAACCCTTAAGGAAGACAAATGGCACCCCGTTGCATATATGTCTCATAGCATGACTAAAGAGGAAAGGAACTACCCTATCGCAGACAAAGAAATGCTAGCGATTATCCGATCCCTTGAACAATGGAGACACCATCTAGAAGGAGCTAGACATCGGTTTGAAGTTTGGACAGATCATAAAAACCTCATGTACTTTATGAAATCGCAAGATCTGAACAAGCGACAAGCTAGATGGGCTCAATATCTCTCTCGTTTCGATTACGTACTTGTAAATAAACCAGGGTCAGCAATGGGAAAAGCAGACACCTTATCTAGAAGAGAAGATCATAGTATAGGAATAGAAAACGATAACAAAAACACCGTTATGATAGATAGTTCCAAAATTCGTAGTGTACAAGAAATCGAACTATTCGATAGGATAAAAATAGAGCAAAAGAAACACACCATCGCTAAAGGATCTACATATAGTAAAGGATTATGGGAATATAATGGAAAGATATGGGTACCTAGGAACTTGCGTTTAGAAGTAATGACGCAATTTCATGATCATCCACTCGCCGGACATAAAGGCCTGGATAAAACCAAAGAATTGATAGCTCGCTACTACAAGTGGCCCAGCATGAAAGCCGATATAGAAACATATTGCAAATCTTGTGATCGATGTGCTCGTATGAAGCCTTCGAATATAGCACCTGCAGGAAAACTGCAACCCCTGCCAGTAGCATCTGGACCTTGGAAAGATGTCTCAGCTGACTTTGTCACCGGATTTCCGGAATCACATGGATATGATAGTGTGCTCGTAGTTGTGGATCGCTTCTCCAAAGAAGTAGCATTGATCCCAACCACTAAATCCGTCACTGCACAGAAAACAGCACAATTGTATAAAGACTATGTATGGAAACATCATGGTTTGCCTGATTCTATTGTATCCGATCGTGGTCCGCAATTTGCTGGACAAATGATGATTGATCTTCTTAAATTGTTGAAAATAGAAAAGAAAATGTCCACTGCATACCATTCACAAACAGACAGACAAACCGAGCGTATTAACAGAGAATTGAACCAATATCTCCACTTGTTTGCCGCTGAAAAACAATCACAATGGGTTGAATGGTTAGCATTGGCACAATTTAACTTCAACAATACGAAATCGTCCTCTACGGGATTCACTCCCTTCCAGCTTACGAAGACATTTACTCCTCGTATGGGCATAGAACCTCGCATAGTGAAATCGCCTGCCACAGAAGCATTCATGTCTGATATGACTTCAAATTTGGAGTCTGCTAAAGCAAATTTGGAGAAAACTCGTGTCAAAATGTCACTTCAGACTGATAAATCTCGTTCTGATGCTCCTGCTTATGCAATTGGCGATCTTGTTCTCTTGTCATCCGAACACTTGGCAATAGCGGATAGACCTTCTAAAAAGTTAACCGAAAAATGGATTGGACCTTACCAGGTCACAAATGTGTATATCAACTCTGTGGAACTGTTGTTCCCTAAATCGATAAACGCTCGTAACATTGTGAATGTTTCACATGTTAAACCATACATTGAACCTCTTGATGGACAACCGGTTGTAAAACCTGGTCCTATCTCCGTTGACGATGAAGGTCACGAAGAATTTGAAATTGAATATATTGTGGATTCTCGCCCTATTGGTTGCAGTTTCCAATACTTGATTCATTGGAAAGGTTACAATGAGTCTGATCGTACCTGGGAAGCTGCTTCCTCTATTGCCAAACATGGAAAAGATGCTATTGCTTTATTTCATAAGAAAAATCCTAGCGCCCCTCGTCGGCTTAATATGTCTCGCACCTTGTTCCAGGGTGTTTTTAACACTCCTGTAATCAACTTTACCTCTGGTTCCACCAAATATTGAAGTTTGTACCTGGGCGATCGACTTCCGGGTCTTGTACCTTGCAGCTCTTCTTATTTGTGATCTGAAATCTCACTCCTAGTAGGGGGGTAATGTTACAAACCTCGTTCTTTAACCTAGCTTTTAAGCGCTCTCGTTATCTTATCTTATCTTATCTAAGCGTGCACCTATCTTATCTCGCATCTTAGCGCTCGATCATATCTTATTGTGTCACGTGACTCGAGTCTGGACCACTATGACATCATACCTCATGGCTAACACATGTTAAACGCATGGTGGCCTCATGCTGTAGTTCTAGACTCTCGTTCCCACAGTCGTGTGAACACTTAGTACATACATAGTAGTTTATCTCACAGTACGTCATCGCTTACTGAGCACCTGCCCTAAAGTATGCCTCATGGCCGCCGCATATAAAGTAGTATATATACAATGCCAGTCCAGCCAGACTCCTTAGTCTGTTCTGGTTGATTTCCGACCATCAATAGTTCCTCCTCTCTAAGTCTTGACTTTTGTGGGTGACCTAGTGCAATTCCTGTATAGGATTTGTCGTTGCCAACACTCTGAGCGTGTGCTCCTCACTGTAGTCCTTTGTCAACCCAAGGCCCCTCACTTTGGTCTCCTTAGTCCAAACCCTTGTGCTACGCTTCATAATGAAGCTCTCAAGGTAACCCTAAGTCCTAGTCGTCCTTAGGCATTCCCCTTTGGACTCCTTTAGCCCTTCGTCATCCTCTGGTGTCTACCTCAGGATTCATCAGCCCTGGCCTTAGCATCCATCGGGTCTACAACTGACCCTACCTGGGCCAGTCGTAACATCATGCTTAACATCGCTCCAGATCAGAGGATTCACATCAGGGCCCATCAGGACGACCCTACTGCCACTTGAAACACTCTCAAGTCACTTGTGCAACAAAAGACTAGCATGCACTTTGTTGCCTATGACGAGTTCTTTAGCATCAGGAAGCGTCTAGAGGAGTCTCTCAATACCCTTGTAGCTCGAGTCGAGCAAGTGATGGCCAAGCGGACGAGTGCTGCGAGTGTCTGATGGAGTGAATGGATTTGCGTGCATTTTGCCTGCAAGACATGGCTCACAAATGGGATCAGGCTGTGATTTCACATCCATAGTCATGCCAGTGACCAGCTGGCAATCAAGAAGCGATTTCACACCTGACATATATGATGATGAGCGAGTCTGTGATGCCAGAAATCAAGATCAAGAGGCAATGATGTCGCTGGGTGCGCATGCTCGACCACAAGGGCAGTGTAGTTCTGTCCAGAAATGCGGCATTGCTGTTGCGAATGGTGGCAATGAAGAGAGGTGGGCCAGGCGGACAAGAGAACAACATTCGAGTGGAATCTATATTCACAACAAAGCCAGCATTTTTTGTAAGATATAGAACAGAAAGAAGATTGTTGCGGAGCTCTGGGACATGCAACACACAAGTAAACTCGACCGCCCTCATCTCTTTTCCTTCAATCAAAGGATGGAACACCACAGATCCAACACCTCACGAATAAACGATGGTATTGTTGTCCGCTAGTTTGATTGCAACACGTTTTGGGGGATAATTGCGCAACCAGTGACGACGGGGGGTCATATGAGCAGTGGCACCTGAGTCTGCATTCTAATTGATGTCAGAATGGGCCATAGGCAGTGGAGAAGGATGAGAGGGAGTGATGGAACAAGCACTTGCATTTCCAGCTAACTCAACGATGTCTGGTGATCACTGTGCAGTATTTGCAGAAGCAGGGGTTGATGAAGGTGACACTGTGGCAGAAGGGGTTGATGCCGGAGAGGATAGAGCAGCCTAAGCAGTGTTGGCCTTCCTGCCCTTGTGTTTGTTGGTCTTATATGCATCCTGAGCAAGCTGCAAAGCAAAACAGCACGAATCATGGCCATGCAGGTCAGTTTACTGTCCAGCTTGGTCAAATCAAAGGCAGAGTCACAAAGCTCCTTGATCCGGGCCAACGCTTGCTCGACTCGAGCTACAAAGGTATTGAGAGACTCCTCTGAACGCTTTCTAATGCTAAAGAACTCGTCATAGGCAACAAAGCGCATGCCAGCCTTTTTGTTGCATATAGAGTGACTTGAGAGCGTTCCAAGTGGCAGTAAGGTTGTCCTGATGGGTCCTGATGTAGATCCTCTGATCTGGAGCCATGTTAAGCATGATCTCGCCAGCAGCCTTGTCCTGTTTGATGTCCAAGGCATCACACTCAGCACTAGCTGCAGATGGTCGAGTCTCTTTGCCATCAACAAGTCTCCAAAGTCCCTTTGAGTGAAGTAAAGCTTTCATTTCCTCATTCCATGTGGTGTATGTAATTTGTGCCGATAAGAGGCGCAATGCGGTGGGTATGATGTGTCTCAGTGGACATGGTGGATATGGAGTGTTTTGGAGCAAAATGAGGGGTAGGGATATATAGTCAAAAGAGTCTACACTTGAAAGCGTAGCAATGGACCCATAGTAAAGTGGTAGTGTCGACAGAATAGTGGAGCTGAGAGGATCGAATACCAGGAGTGTGATATCAGATCCAATGGTGAAGTGGTAAAGGTGCACAAGTGAGCGCACTATGATCCCCTAAACTTTCCAATGCTAACTGCAGCTGATCACCACAACAGATCAGCCTAAAAAGTGGTCGATGAGGACTTGTGAGGATGGGCTATCGAATGGTATGGTTATTGAGGCATCGATGTGAGGCGATCTTGAGCGATAAGCACTTAAAGCTCAGGGCTTATAACCTGATAAGTGTTGATAGCTTGTGGGAGTGAGATAAACACCAGTTTGGACTTCAGAAGCACACTGGAGTCCACTGTGAGTAACTAGAGATGATATTGAACCAATACAATGAGAACAAACCTGGAGTCCACTGTTAGTAACTAGAGAGAGAAGCGAAGAGCAGTGGACTCAATGGTTTGTGGCAGTACGGAAATATCCAAAAACTAGCAGCCACATCAGTCACAACTGTCAGAAATGTCATCACAAGATAAGAATTGATATAGAATGGCCACAAAGGCCTAGAACAATGAGGACAATTGTAGAGTTTGTAAACAGATGATGGGAAATCGAATGGTAATAGTTAGAAGCAGCGTGGAGCCCTGTTGACACTACAATGCACAAAATAAGTAGAAAAGAGGGCAAAATTACCGGCAATAACACATTCTTCAGCCCCAGCTCTATCTTCTGTACCAGATGCTCCAGTGTCTGCTGCGACTCTATCTGTCACACCTCCACCGCCAGCCCCTGCAGTCGATGCTATTGGAATCGGTGCTGGATTGCCTGCTAGACAACGAAACCTACCTGGTTAATGGTGGAAACTTGGTCTGACGCATTTGCTGGATGCAGAGGACTCTGGTGAGGATACAGATATGGCTGGTGTGACATCTCTTGCTATTCCCCATTCCTATGCAGATGCTATGTGTGATGACGATACTCAAGAGTGGCATCAGGCTGCTTTCGATGAGCTCAATGCTCAGAAGCTCAATGGCACTTGGATTCTGGTGCCTCGGCTAGGGATGAGCATGGGTATGGCATACCCACATGGGTTGTGGGTATGGGTATGCATGGGTATGGGTATGGGTTCACTTTGGTATATCCATACATCAACCCATACCCACTGAGTGGGTATGGGTATGGGTAGTGGGTATAGGTATGGGTACCAGTTGTATCCTATTGCCACAGCATTTTGACACATTACTTAACGTTACTTCTTGCTTCCCTTGATGTTGAANATGAATGCCAACGGTGAGTACTGCATCCTCATCCTTACACCCTCACAATATCGATGTCAGAACTCAGCGTGATGCTATCACGACAACACTGCAACCACAATGATGACGTGGCCACGAGGCAACACAGTGCTGCCACTACGACAACAATGCCAATGCCATCACCACTATGACAACAACAACAACGACACACCCCTGCCATACCATCGACTGATGACAGGGACAATGGTGTGACGACAGCACCACCACCACCACTGCCACCACCACCACA
>JBBPMR010001357.1:0-10277 GCA_038090415.1 Rossbeevera mucosa | reverse complement strand
GAGCCAGACAACGTGCGCCGACAGTTGGAACTCGCGGCGTACTTTACGCACTGTCAATTGCAACCACCCCACATGCAGATAGCGTTGCGGAGTGCTATTGGAGCGTTCGCAAAGGCGAATAACCACGCCACTGCTGCCAAGTTTGCGAGACGTCTGTTGGATCTGAACCCCGATCCGAAAATTGTTGCGCAGGTGTGTTGTTGTGGGGAGTTGGTCGAAAAAGATTAGATGCTCACGTGTTGAGTTTTACAGGCACGCCAACGGATTGCAGCAGGGGATCGAAACCCACGGAATGCGGTGGAGATCTCGTATGACGAGTTCACGGAATTTGACATTTGTGCGGCCACGTATGCTCCGATTTACAAGGGGTCGGGGTCTGTGCATTGCCCATATACGGACGCGTCGTTCTTGCCCGAATTCAAGGGAAAACTAGAACCACTTACGGAGCTGACAGAGATTGGGGTGACGGCGAGTGGACTGCCTGCTCCGCGGTAGACTTGATGTAAACAGCTAGTCATGTGATTTGCAAACTCTTGCTTTTACTCTATCATGGACGACGAGCTGGCGAACTTGCTACGGAGCCCAGGCCCGGCACCAACAGCTATGCAAAACTCTGAGCGGACGTTGGATGAAATACTGGCGGAGTCATCGACGGATCTCATTCACGCGTTTGCATCCTCGATCAAACAAGGTGCGATGAGTGAGGCGAGCAAGACGGAAGAATTCCAGCAAGGTAACACGCGCATATACGCTGATTTCTGTTGACGACGGGTGTCAGAGTTCAAAAGGCGGTTGTACCGTGCCGTGATCCGCACGTTCGTGTGGTCTAACGCGCGGATCTCGCACGAAACGGGATCGGGCGAAGGGAGGCTCGCGGAGGGTGTGCAGAGTCTGCTGCTGCTTGATCAGGACCAAGGCAGGTTATCTCCTCCTCCTCGCCGTGTGATGGGTACTAGATCGGGCGTATGTGGTGCGAACGTGGGTGCTAACATGTTCGAGAAGATAGACTTCGTGCACGACTTTGCGAGCTGATGGGAGCTGTGAGCCGGGCGGTGGAGATGTTTGGACAGTTTTGATAAGAAGATGACAAATTTCGTAGTTCTAGCACACTACCATGTCTCTTTCAAAGGGCCCCCACTGCTCTTTCGTTCTCCTCGCCGAGTTCGACATTGATAGTGGGGCTCAGCTCACATACCAATTTCCTCAACCGCTCGGGGCAGACGAGGGGTGAGGTCCAAGTAGCACGAAAAAACGTCGCTGATCGCATACAGCCTGCTTGCCAATCTGATGCTGCCAGATGGTGCAGAGCGACATCTCGAAGACTGGACCATCTTCTTCCTCAACCAGACGCCCTTCAACACCATCTCCCCCGTCCTCGCCCTCGAAACACCCGAGTCCCCGGATGACCCTGCGAACGACACAGACGGCCGTCCTGAGCTCATATACGTCCTTAACCTCGTCCGCACAAAGCACGACAAGACAGCTCGGAGGTGCGTCCCCGTCCGAGCCTTTTCCTCTCTCTCATTCGCCTCCTCCAGAGGTGCAGTCGTTAAAGCGATGGCCATTTGTACCCGCCATCCCTTCATCCAGATATTCAAGGCCAGTTCTCTCCGCTTCCCTCTCCCTCTTCCGCTCACTCCACCACCAGCCCGTCCTCCTCCTCGCCCTCGATGACTACTTTGCAAATCCCTCCCAAGACTGCCTCGCACGCCTCTTCGACGCCATCAACTCTATGGACATCACCGGCGCTCCAGACCTAACTCGGTACGAAAAGTTCATCTTGCGCTCTTCCGAACGCAAGGACGTCTTCGGCGAAAAGTTTGCATACCCAAAGATCCCCGACCTGAGTGCCTCCCACAGGAAATCCCAGCACAAAACGACCTCCTCGACCGGTTCCCATTCGAGCGAAGACAGCATCCTCGTTCGCCGTCTCGTGCAGGGCGAAGGAGCCGCGACCCGCGAACGCTCCACGACCGAGAGCAGCGTGGCTAGCTCTCACCCGCCCCAACCCAATCCGTCCTCCCCCTCCGATTCCTCTTTCTCTCTCGGCGGGAGCGCGGTCTGGGTTGGCGATGAGAGCGCGATTGTAGACAATCAGGTCGGCGTTGCGATCGGAGGAGGTCCTGGTAGCGTTACTTCCAGCTCTCAGACAGGTCGGGGTCGCAAGTCGACCGATGCTTCCTCCTCTTCCTCTTCCCATGGTTTTCCTCGAGAACATAATGCATACAGCGGCGCGATACCCACCACATCGGACCCTCATTTGCGTTCTGGATTATCGAAAGATACCCATTTCTTTCAAACTACCATAGCTTATAAGGGACACCAATTGCCTATCAAGCTTCCCATCGCCAATTTTCCAGAGGAAGTTGGTGATGTCAGTTCAGTCTGCGGCTCTTTGCCCCTGTGCTGACGCTCGTTTTCCAGTATTCTTTAATTCAACTAATACAGACATTTTCAGCACCGCTCGTGACTGTATCTGGACCACACCATCCGCACTTGCACACCAGCGGAAATTTCACTCATCCCATAATTATTCTCTTTAATGCGCTCGTCACTGGAAAACGTATTCTCTTTTTAGGTCATAGCATACCCGCTGGTCAAGTGGCCAACTATGTCTTGTCAGCATGTGCGTTAGGTTCAGGATGCGGAGCGATCTTGAGAGGTTTCATCGAACGCGCATTCCCATACGCTGGCTTGGCCGGCGGTGAGGACTGGGTTACAACGTAAGTTGGGGACGTGATTTAGCGCATACACGCACGCACGCTGACGGCACGTGTGGCCGTAGACCAGCATACATTGCAGGCGTGACGAACCCGATATTTGAAACGTCGGGATCCTGGGACCTGCTGATGGACGTTGGGAATGGTCGCGTAGTCGTCTCCAAAGACATTCACATTTCATTTCCTGTCGTCGCCACCCCTCCCGCCATCGTTCCACTAGTCGCTCGCACGGGCGTCATTCGTGCCGACAACTCGGTCGCGAGCGAAGAAGAAATCGCACGGATAGCAACGCGAGACGGGGCTCCATCCACGCAAAAGTCCGATTTTACAGCACGCCCTGACAACTTGGACAACCTCTTTATAGAAGAGGTGCGTACCTGCCTTGACATGATGACAAAAGGACTGATGATTGGTTGTGACACTTTCAGCTGATCGCCGCCATTACGTCACACTTTGGTGAGACGTCGGTGAGGTTGCGCTTTGTCGAATATGTGGCTCGGTTCGTGCGAATGTCGTCGAGGTACGAAGAAATCGCGTCAGGCTCGACGGTGTTGGGATTCTCGACCACTCCTTTCACCGAAGGAACGCTGGGCAGCGGGGCCGTATTTCCCGATGAAGGCGCGGCATGTAGGGAATTGGCGGCCAACGCAACCCGTATCGAGGGTTGGCGGAGGACTAAGACGTATCAGTACTGCGTGATCGTACGTCCCAATGCAGCGACAGCTCGCTTTCGGTGATATCTCACGGCGCGACAGGACTTTCAGAAGCATCGCGCGTCAGATGCAATCCAAGGGTTCGATCTCGTGCATCAGATTTCCCGCCTTCGTCTTGTGAGGAACGTGCCGGATGCCGAGGTCGAGCTGATCATGCGCAAGATCGCGGAGAACGTGCGATCGTACGAGCAGGTGGTCGAGGTATGTCGTATTTTCCGTCCACCCAATGTGGCTCATACATATTGTCGCGATCGCATAGCTGTTGGCACATACTCCACCTCACATTGGAGGACTGCAGTCTCTGAGCTTTGGCTTGTTCCATCAGCAAGAGTCTGTGCGAGAAGCGACGGTGGACATCTTCAATGAGCTGAGAGTGCACCCCGTAAGTCAAACCTCAATGATGTTATGTACCGCAGCTCACCTCGTACAGGTCGGCGTGATATTCCTGCAGGCTCTGAACCACTTTCAGCGGTACGCATATGTACGACAAGCCCACGCCCGAGAGTCCAGGGCAAAAGAGAGTGCGACCAATACCACCGCCAATAATAATCATCTCATTCCTCCACTGCCCCCGCTCGCCTTGCGCACGCCTTCTAACCGGAGTGAAGTCAGTCTAGGCGGATTTTGATTTCATTCCGTGCACACTTTCTCTTCTTTTTTGTGAACACATAGCTTATTTTCGACCTTCTTGCGTATATCTTTTTTTTTTTTCGTTCGCATGACTCACTAACAATAATTGCACACCTTACTGGGTCAATCAAATATCATTTCTAGTGAATGGAACATCCTGTATACAGAATGAATGAGCTGAATATATCATACTGTTCTTTTATCTATAACTAATTCTGTGACATCTCGTGACATAGAAAGATCAGGAATACCATTGACCACGAAGGGACCTCGGACAGTCCGTTTGGACAACCAGGAACAAGGCAATTTATTTTCTTGTCGAATAGTCCAATTGTTTTTACATAATTTTGGAAGCGTTTGTTCTTGGACTGCAAGGAGTACATACAGGACAGCCATTACTGTCTGAACATCCCGCTAGTGGAGACATGTGTCATGGGAACAAATATGGGAAGTACGGCAAAACAAGGGCCAGCACCAGGGGGAAAGATACCGAATCCAGGCTGATATATAATATCGAGGCGCATCCAGGTGACCGTTGGAAAGCTGAGAACCGCTCACGGGTCCATGCGACCTGGAGAACACAAGCACCTATACCCACCCGGTTTGTCCCATTTCATAGCACTAAGTGAGGGCAGATGCAATTCTACACCATATTTTCGGGAGCATTGGAATTGTACATATTGGGCGCCAAGAGGGCGACGAGAGACCTAAAGGAAGAGTAGACGTTTGCATCCTCCGGAAACGTTATACAGAACAAGCCCAGAAGCACGAAAATTACACCGCACGCTGCGACCAACGCGACGAGCCTGTTCACGTTTTGGGCGACGATGAAGAGGAACTGGGCAGTTAGGAGGCCAACGGCCCATAGGTAAGTTGCCCTAGGAAGACTAAAGGCGGCTGCCAAGGGGATGAACCCAGCGCGTTCTGATTTAGCAAAATGCAGGTACCGAGCCTGGAAAAGCAAAAAGGAGGCGGCAGGCATTGGCAAGTCAGCAGGAGAAAGCAATGATAGGAGGCCGACATACACCAACAGCAGCGCTGGAGTCTACCAATGGCTGGTGCCTGAGATGGAGAACGGAGGCTGAGGCAATACTGATCGCACAGGAAAGCACGGGTGGGACTGATGTGGATACTGCGCCGCCGCGGACGTTTGCAAGAAGGATGCTCGCTCTGGAGACATCACTTTTTGAGACCGGACCGTGGAAGAGGTATTTGTTTAAGCTTACATGAGAATGGGAAGGCTCTACAACAAAAGGTCAAATATGTCAACCTCGGGTAAGATAGTTGGGCGTACGCATGACAAAACGCTTTTCCATTCGGCCATGGATTTGGAGATGAAATGTGTCCACTGATCAGCATATACTTGCTCATTTACGTGCAACTCGTCTAAAAGAGCTTGGTAGTTTTGCGGTATGCCCCACATCAGCAAGTTTGCTAAGGTAGATAACGATTTATGTTGAGTGCCGTTAGGATTAAACATTTCCTGGCATCTATCCAGCTGGGCGGGATACTGCCCGTAGAGCGTTATGAAGCGTTGATTTGCTACAAATGAATTTTAAGCACCATGTTTTTTTGTCTATTCCGTTAAACTTACCAATAGCCCCAGCGAGGCGCGCTAAACCAATGCGGTCAGAAACGGAAGTGCTATTGTCAATGATCTCATACCAGCGTAACAAAGCGTGTATCCATCCACGCGCTGCCCTGTGATGACCGTGATGTTACCAGTGCCAAGGTACGCACAGGATATACCCACCTTTCTTCCTCGACAGCAATTTCAGAAAATGGCCACACGTGTCTGCTGTGTAGGGGAACGTGGAAGTCCGAGACGTCAATCTGTCTATTCTCCGCATATGAGTGGGATGCCGGCAATGCAATTTGCAATTCCGATATGTGTCTCACCGGCTTGACCATGGGATATGATATTGTACAGGTCACCTACAATGCACGAGAAGTCTTGTTCGTGTGACCCATGATGCATGGGGAAATACTCGATATGAACCCAATACAACCGTTCCAGCGACGCGTCTAGACGAATGTAAGAGGTAAGGAAGGTGCCTAGAGAGAGTGAACTTGCCAAGGTGTGACGGAGACATAGCCGGTGGAATATCGAGACATTCGGTGGCCAGATCATTGAGCCAGAACAAACACTTTCCGACATGGTCGACAAAGTAGTAGTTGCAAGTGACCTGATCGTCTCCCAATTCCAAAAACAGTTCGCATCGGGGTGGGACATTGACGTCATGCAACTGCAATTCTTTGTTTGCTACTCGAAGACAGTCGAGAATTCGATCTTGGCTGTGTGGGTCACGCATGTTCGCCTCCGTAACGACCGCGAAATCAAATTTCCCGAACAGCACATAGTATACCTGCCCCTCGGGGTGTATATAGTGCTGCCAATCCGCGGACAACGATGTGCTTGAATGAGGGGTATGAGATTCGGTTCCGGTATTCGGCGGGGGCTGGACCGACCTGCCAGCAGTCCTCACAGGGGGGCCTCGCTGGATAGTCTGAGAAAAGAACTGGACACTGAAAGCAAGGTGTCTGTTTAATGCATGACCTTCCCAGTTGTGACCTACTCACCCTCCAGAGTTTACATTAGTATACCGAGCGGTATTAGAAGAGGTTACGGGATGGAGTATGGGATGAGTGTAGTTCGAATCCATGGCGCCAGTTGGTTGATTGGCCCAGAATTTATCGTCATCCGAGAGTCGAAGAGAGCCTTTAAACCATTTTATGGAACCATCGGAAGCCCCGACTGTAACTAGTTCCAGCCAACATCAAGATCTGGAGAGTCCGGGGGTCCGGGGTGGAAATGTTGCTGTGCGATGCGGCATCGCCATTTGGCTTCCGACATCCGAATTTCAGTTGCCGATACAACCAATAAGGCGTGCCATCGAGCTGGCCACAACTTGCGCTTTTCCGCCCACTTCGAAGTGGCGCTCTGACACAAGTCCTGGCACTGGCGACTCGCTGTCTTGAGTGCTCCGAATGACCGACCACCGCTTGGCCTTTGGAAGGTCTTCCATTGACACCGACTCGCCGCACGACCACGGACACATGCCCCTCCGCGCGCTTTGTATGCATCACTGGCATGCTTGGTTGACGTCCTTTACACCACAAATTGGCCACGAGTGCTGTGCTTCTCGGAGCATTGCCACTCGGCCAACTCGTGATCAGTTTGCCACACTTCTAGCGCTCATACAATTCGGCTTATCGTTGAGGTAAAGCCTCAGCTGTACGAAGGAGTGGCCTTTTGTCTAGCAATATGATCAGTCTGATGGCGTGACTCTCCAATACTCACTCGTTCTGTCGTAGATCGTCTCGTTGGAAAGCTGCTATTCTATCTCCCAGCCATAGTGGTTTTCTGCGCGATAAGGTATCGCCGTTATCTCAGCGCCTTTAGGTAAACCCAGTTTCCACTTTAGCCGCTCAATGAACTAAACCTAGCGCGCGTCCCTACCCTAATAAAAGGTGTCCTGTGAATTCTAAATGAGTTCATTATCGACCTCTCGATCTTCATCATTCATTACATTTTCTTCTGCCGTTTGAAATGCCCACTCACGAAAACCAACCTTCCGATGAGTGGGTTCAGATCCTGTTCATATCGAGTCAACCAGTGAATCGCTGACCACATCATCTAGCGAAGATTCTCGATCAGATGAAGAATACCGTCCCACATCGCCCGTAACCCAGCAAAGGTGTGCTGTTCGGCTACCGATTTTCAGCCGACAAATAGAACTGGCCTCTTGATCAGTTCCAGGTTCACTCCACGCGGACAGCCCGATAGGCAATCAGCAACGGCCCATTCCAGTAATAGGTATCTCAAGCTACTCTTCTCGTATTGGGCACCCGTTCATGGTCATGGTCACATATATTAGCACCAACACTGCTAATAATGTTCCAAACCAACAACCATCCAACCAAGGTCGGTCCGACAACAGAACACCCCACCAGTGAGTCCCATTCCATTGCAAAATCAAAACGTAGTTAATAGTTCCGCCTTCTTTCAAGTGCTTCGAACCCGGCCAATTACCGAGGAAGGGAGATGAGGAAGGGTCGTTAGCTGGCGATTTGTGGGCCTTGAAAGCTGCAAGCACTTTTTACTTCGTTACATTACTTATTATGTATATGTTATCACTGTACATTTCACGTTCACTCAAGAACGCCTCCACGATACCCAGTGGCCTTGCTGGCAAGAATGTGATCATTATAAAAACAAAACTACATCGATATGATGCACCGCCGCAGAACCAATGCTGCATTGCAGAAGTTACAGCAACTGGCCACGACGTAATGATTCAGTATGGTACTAATAAATACAGTTCTCTCTGTAGTCCTTTACCACCATCATCTCGTAGCGTTCACGAGATCTTCAGGCCTAATCACCACCGTCAATTTCCAGTGCAAGTTACCCTTGACTAGCGTTCAAGTTCTGGCGGCCATCTGATCGCGAACGCCCCACAGGACGATTTCCATCTGAATCTATCATAATGCTCGATCGTCTTCTTGAGTTGCTTCATATCAAGACAAGGTAGAGAATCCCAATTCCGTTTTCACACAAAGCGTATTGAGATAGATCCAGGTCACCCAGATTCGTATCCCGCGGGCAGCCAGATCAGGATTCAGCAGTCCACCGTCCTGGTTTGCCACCACAATCGCAACGCAGCATATCTTTTATAAGAGGTATGCTGCCAGGCCGTCCTACGCAGAATCAACCTCAACCACCGACGCCGGCGAGTTATGATCATCACGTCCCGCCACATTCCACAGGGCACTCTGGACGGGCAAGTTACAGGTATGTGGCGCTCTTCTGAGGCTGAGTTTTGCCCTATAACAATCTCGCAGACCTGCCAACGGCCGTCGTTGAACGTTGAAACCCACAGGAGTTGGGGCCGCCGGAGTCTGAACGAAAATACACTACATAGGGACCGAACTCGTCGGATTTACGATATCTTAGAATACCCCGTTCATGTCTTGCTCAGTCCTGTTACGTATCGTTGTCGTCTTAGAACTCTTTAATAATGTTGAAATATACATGCCAATGAACTTCGTCGTTATCCGCGGTGCTGCCAATTCTCTCAACAGGAAGCACGTTGAGACCGAGCGTGTCGAACTCCTCGTGCCTGCACAGCTTTTGCTGGTTCTTTCACAGGTACTACAGCAGACAGCTAGATGGCCCTTAAATTGTCGTCGCCTCTTCCTCGGTGGCCTCAAACACCTCACAATCGAACACCCACCCGAAGCAATCAGGTCTCAAACCCAGTCTTCTTAACAGAACTGGAACATTCTCGCGAGCATCCATTCAAAGGCATCGAACTGAACCTAGACATCGACACTGCATCACAGCACCATCAAACCGAAGATTATGTTTGACCACCTCAACAGGTTCTTCACCCCAAGGTAAAGTCGATTGAAGCCAGTTTCGGACGGATTGGCGCTGATCCGAAACGAGCCAGGCGGATACCTCGCGGGCAACTGACCCCAGACTGGGCAGTTGACCACAGCAAGCGCAGTAACAGCGGTTCGTTCTTCAAGCAGCTGTTTTACCGGCCTCAGTGCAACTCAGTTCGATCATCCGGACATCTTGAGCCATCGTCGTCCCAACCAACACCAACACCACTCCCGGCAAAAAGGTCACCATACCGGGTAAGTGGCCTCATCCAACTCTCGTAATGGGTTCGCCTTGACATGACCTTGCAGCCATCCTAATCGTCGTCATTGACCCCGATCTACTTGCCGATCACAATATCAGGGATTTGGTTCGATTTTGGCGATTACGGTTGTACAGTCGACTCCCTCCTATCGTATACCCATGTAACACATAACCTCTCATATGGCATACATTTCTGTATATCTCGAGTTGGTTTGCGGGGATTTTATACCTATAACAGATACCTCTCTCATACCCCATAACATATAACCTCTCATATGGCATACATTTCTGTATATCCTGAGTTGGTTTGTAGGGATTTTATACCTATAACAGATACCTCTCTCATACCCCATAACATATACTACTTTGCACTGGTCAGTACACGCTTAAAGTAAGCTAACGTCCCAATGACGTTAAAATTGGAGTACGTGGCGCTGAGGTAGAGTGGACCTACTGTTGATGTTTTCCGTCCCATGTTTTGGGTATGGCAGCTATAATATATCCGTGTGACAGCTTCTTGGACATCTGCTGGATGTCTCTGACCTAAATCACGTGACAAGA
>JBBPMR010001355.1:0-10290 GCA_038090415.1 Rossbeevera mucosa | reverse complement strand
ACTCGAGTCACGTGACACGATAGGATAAGATTGAGCGCTAAGATATGTGATAAGATTGGCGCGCGCTTAGATAAGATAACGAGAGCGCTTAAAAGCTAGGTTAAAGAACGAGGTTTGTAACACTCTGAGTATGTGGCACAGTGGTTGCAAGTTCTGATGGAATCCGGAAGTTCCCATAAGGCAGTATGGATCACACTGGTAATCACACGTGCACACACGTGATCAGAAACTGAAGTTCCAACTTCAAGTTTTCATTGTCCGTTTGTGACCTAAGTGTAATAGATCTATGGGTTGTGCACTTTGCACCTTCTGCAGCGAGGGTGGTTGTGCCAGTACTGAAAGAAATACTTGGGGATGTGAAAACTGCAGCAATCGGTCCTACGACTGCTGCATATCCGCGAGACGAGTTGGGCGTGCGCGTAGACGTGATTGCCTCGAGACCAACACCTGATGCCGTACTTGATGGCATCGAGAGTGTTTGTTCTCCAACCATGGGCAGGCTATGTGTAACGTTTCTTGTGAATTCACATCTTATCACACGTTGAGTAGTTAGTCTATATATTCAACTGTTCATCATTTATTCTTCGAACAACGGCTCTCCTCCTTGATTGATTCTGAGCTTTCGTAACAGCGTGATTGCCTCATGCCGTACTTGAATTGAATGGTAACGTACTTGCTTGGTATTTTCGTTCTGTTCTCCAACCATGGGCACTCCTCTGACGAGGCAGGAATACAGTGCCATTGCATCCACATCCACACTTAACTTGCCTATCCATTCCGGTCCTTCCAGCAGTGATTTGGTGGAGCGGGGCTCCCCAGCGTCACCCACATTTACCAGATCGTCGAGCCCCTCGTCAGCCTACTTGGTAAGTCCCCAACTCGCCCCTCCTTCTCGTATCCTCACACACCTACAGAACGCCTTCTCTGAAAAGGTAGTCTATCACGCTGGTTCAAGTCGCGGCCGTTCTAACCACCAACCAGTACTCGCTCAAGCCGAACCCTGCAGAATGGGGTTCAACCGCACTCACAGTAGGAACACCCGAACCAGACGATCACCTCCACACCCCAGACCCAAAGCGTGATCTCAAGTACGACCAGGGCGGGACCATCTGTACCTCCCGTGGCCTCGTCAACCTCGGTTGTCTATTTCTGCTCGCCCTCGGCGGTATCACCCTCTTGTGAGTCCTCCTCCTTTCATCTTCTGCCACTCCTCATGATCTGTGCGTTTCCAGTGTAGGCACGTCTCTCGCTTGTCCCTTTCCCTCCAAGCAGTTTTGATGGTGTCCACAGGTTTCCCGGTCGCAAGCCATTTCTTGCGCCACAGACCGACCAACCAAGGCGGGTTCAACCTCGGTGGTATCAACGCAACCGGCCAGCTCCCAGTCATGCCTGGTTTCCGCGGCCTCATCGACGTCGATACCCCACAAGAGGCGTATACCAAACCGTCCTACATGTCTGGCGACACCTTACAGCTTGTCTTTTCAGACGAGTTCAACGTCGAAGGTCGTACATTTAACGCAGGTGACGATCCATATTGGGAGGCACCCAACTTGCATTATTGGGGGACAGTGAGTGCGCCCGAGCGTGGTCGTGGGACAGGAATGCTGATCACGGCCAATGTATGGTAGAATGATTTGGAGTGGTATGATCCCGCTGCGGTGATCACCAAGAACGGCTCGTTGGCAATCACGCTGTCTAAGCAGGATCCAGCGACGAATCACAACTTGGCCTATCGATCGGGCATGGTGAGCCATCCCACTGCTACGCTCGCATATACTAATTACAGCGCTCTAGATTCAGTCGTGGTGAGTACCGCTCTCGGGATTGCGTGTGATGACGTGGTTCTGAGCGGCGTGACGACGGCAGGAATAAGTTTTGCTTCACGGGTGGATTGATCGAGAGTGAGTGTCTTTGAATAACCCGACTCCATCGTCTCACTCGTCGCTAGCTTCTGTCATCCTGCCGGGGTCGAACAACATCCAGTGCGTGCGCAGTGCTATTTCTCGTGACTGCCTGCTGACTCGCACTTACAAAGTGGTCTATGGCCTGCCGTGTGAGTATTGATCGCGTCTGATTGGCACGCGTCTCACAATGTTCGAAAAAGATGGACGATGGGAAATCTGGGACGCGCGGGATTTGGTGCGAGCTTGGAGGGACTGGTAAGCTTCTCTTTCGATATTCATTGGAAACCCAATCGGACGCGTATTGCTACAGTGGCCATACTCCTACGACAGTTGCGATGTGGGCACACTACCCAATCAAACGTACCCGGGTAAAAACTTGCCTGTGGCTGCGACAGTGAATGGAGACCCAGCGTACGGCGGTGTCTTGGTATCGTCTCTTTTCCTTTTTTGCGTGCTCGCCTGCGTTTGACAGAATGCACGATGCACAGTCGTATCTACCTGGCCAGCGGTTGTCGGCTTGCACCTGTCCTGGTGAGTCTCACCCGGGTCCTGTCCGCAAGAATGGGAGCTATGTTGGCCGATCGGCGCCCGAGATCGATATTTTCGAAGCGACAGTGGATTTTGGCGTCGGCAAGGTATCGAGTATGATACCTGGGTTGATCGTCCGTTTCTGACTTTCCTGCTTCCAGGTATCCCAATCTGCGCAATGGGCCCCTTTCAATGTATGTAGCATCATGTTTCATTGCGACGTAGTGACTGATAGGCTTGGTGTAGGCTGCGTATCAGTTCCTCAATACGTCGAACAACTATGCCATCTACGAACCCAACATTACGGTACTCAATCCTTACCTCGGAGGTGGGAACATATTCTTTCGGTGACCCCGAACGCGACACTGACGTGGACTCAGGGGCATATCAACAGACGACCAGCGGCTTGACCATTACAGATCAAGATTGTTATGAGCTGGACAAAGGATGTTTCAGCGTGTACGGCTTTGAATACGTCCCCGGGTTCGACAACGGATATATTACGTGGATCAGCAACAGCACGCGGGTCTTCACGGTGTACTCGGCCGGATTGGCCTCCGATCCGCTTACGGAAATTGGACCACGGCCTATCCCTCAAGAGCCCATGGTTTGTTTGTTCTATTCCTTGGGCAAGCTGTATCTCATTTCCTTCCCTTTCTAGTACATCATCGCCAATCTCGGGTTCTCGGTCAGCTTTGGCGGGATCGACTTCGAGGAGATTCAGTTGCCTGCGACGATGATGATCGATTACATTCGGGTGTACCAGCCCTCGAACGCGAAGAACATTGGATGTGATCCGCCAGAGTTTCCCACTGCGACTTATATCAACACGTGTGTTTCGTCACTTACTCCTAATGACAAGGCACATGTTGACACGGTAAACAGGTACAAGGAGGCATATAGCAACTTCAACCTGACGGGCTGGGGATCCCCGCAGTATAATCAGACAGTACCCAAAAACAGCCTGAACGGCGGGTGCTGATCACGACTAGATTTGTCTTGGTTTCTTATTTAGGCACGCACTACATATTACATGGCACATCAACATCTATACCCACAAGCACATCCGACAAATACCCTCGTGCATTACGCATGAAGTTGATTTTTCGTCACGTGAGATGACGCGACTTGGCGGGCTGGTCAGCCGCAAGAGACCTGTCAGGACGGTTTTAAGTACATAGGATCTCATCCTCTCTTTACATACACGGACTTAGCGTAGCTTCACGTCTAATCGCCTTAGTGTACACAGTCTACATATTCATCCTACCTTCTTTTTCTCTACCAACGGCGCGAACACGGCAGGACAAGAATGCCTGCCAGTGCGAGCTCAAGAACGCACAGAACGCGCACGACATCATCGTCATCAAACTCGTCGTCGTCGTCATGGAAGCCATATGACCGCCGATGCCCGCCAAGCGCTGGCAGTCCTCCCAACACGCGTTCCCGGGATCCAAATCGTACCCGTTCGATCCCTCGCGTCAAAGTATCGTGTGCGTCGCCAGTCCTCAAGCGTCATCGTCAGCAGCGTGTGGCATCGGACATACAGCTACACCATTCTGCAGAGGCGGACGTAGGCGGAAGGCAGGAGACCGATGCAGACACCAATGTCGATGACCACCCAGCGTACGGGGCCAACGCAGACGCTGACAAGCCCAATATCAAGTCCGAGCCCGGACCCACCACGATCGACCCACCCGCTGAGGGAGGTCCCGAAGCCGAAGCCGAAGCCGACACCCAACTCGACCACCCCGGTCTACCGACCTACGCGACTTACAAGCGCATCGAAGCCGACTACCTGCGCGGCCTGAGCCCACGCAAGCGCGACAAGGCGCTCGTCACACAGGTTATGTTTGACAAGATCTGGGATGTGCTGCATCAACCCGAGGCGTGCTCGATCGAGACACCGCAGTTTCGGTTTTGGGTGCGGAAGATGTTTACACTCGTGAGACCGGCGGTGGGCGGGGGTGCAGGTGCAGGTGCAGGTGCAGGTGAGAGTGAGGGTGAGGGTGAGGGTTCGACTGGGACTGGCATGGGCATGGGCATCGGATGGGCATCGATGAATCGTCTGACACACCCAGACTCTGACTCTGAGAGCGACGATGCCGGACTCGAACTCGAGCGTACGATGGGCATCGGCAGGACCGCCTCAGCGAACGAGCTCCTCCTCACAGCCGTCGTACTGCACGACAACAGACCGGTGGCGATTCAGGAGCAGCTATACGAACTCTTGTGCTACTGCCACGTCCGCGCGGGACACGGGGGGAGGGACAAGACGTGCGCGGTCATTCGGAAGTATTATTCGTGGGTGCCCAAGGAGCTGACGGCGCAGTTCGTCAAGGCGTGTCCGACGTGTGTGCGAAAAAAGAGTGGGCAGGCGGGGTATTCCATTGGGCTGGTGCATAAACGGGAGAGCGGGCGGGAGAAAAGGGGGCGAGTGAAAGTCGCTGCTGAAGAGATGCCCGTGTCAATCGTCCCTTCGTCCTTTGGCAGCGCAGAGTGGCCGGCGATAGATGGTCTGCTCGAGCTGGCAAATCCTCAGTCATGTGGAGTGCGTGAGCCCAAAGGGGGGATGCTGCGTGCACACGAGGAAGCGAAACCTGTCGGCCAATCAAGCCTTGTGTCGTTGCCTGTCCACGGTCGTGGAACGCGACCCTTGCCAAACGTCGAAACTTGTGTGTCAAGCGGATGGGGTACTAGCGGTGTCCCCCGAACCCTGGTGCCAGGCGCGTCTCCGTCAACTCCGTGTGACGCGACACGCTCAATCAAGAGTCCCCCGCCGTTAGCAATGGGACTGGAACATCGAAGCAGGAGTCGGGACGACTGGGAAGGTAATCCGAGAAAGCCCACAAAGGGACTGCCGTCCCTCGCGAACACATTGTCGAGCGACGACAGCCGTAACCTGAGTGGACTCGAATCCAGGTTTTGCGATAGCTCCGAGCCCGGTAACAGCGTTGCTGCTACTGGGGAGTGTCCCCCTTCGGCGCGGATGCCATGGTGCTCGTTGGGTCCCATCACGGCGTCCAGTGACATCGAGCCGGACCCACCCCTCGTGGGATCACCATCGCTATCATCCTACCTGTTTCATCTCGATCCTATCCTACTGTCGTTTGATTACCCGGATATGCCCATGGGGACGTGGGGCCTAGGCACCACTACGTCTGGGTTGGCCAGCTATTGGCCAGACACGGGTGCGATGCCTCTCAGCTTCGATTTATCGATGAGCATGAGCATGAGCGCGGACGTGATCATGGGAACGGAAACAATGTCACCGTACGACAGGGAGGAGCGACGTGTGCGCGATTCCGATCCCGTCCTCAACCCGACCAGGAGCCCGGGCCTGCTAGGTCTGTACGACCGTCTCAGAGCGCTTTCGTCGGATTTGGACGAACTGGATATCCCAGATGAGGACTTGGGCCTGGACAGGTATGTGGAAGGGGAGTTGGATGTTAGCGCCGACGCGGAGAGCAGGGATGGGTTGGAGACACCAGAACTGGACCGGTCAATGGGGTCAGTGGACTTCAGTGAGGACTCGAGTTCGGACGGGTCGGCGATAACAAGGACATACGAAGACACAGACAAGTCCCTTCGGTTTTGAGTGTTATGTATGTACTTAAAATTATCGAAAAACACAAATCTTTTTCATAGATACTTTTCACAAACAATTTGTACATTCATTAGATCCCTCCGGTTCTCTTCGGGGGCGCGAAACACAAACGAAAAAAAAAGCAGTCCAAGCACGAGGCACTACGATTACAGACAAGTGTAATGTTTGAAAAGAAAATATTCTTTTTTGGTTTGGTGGATATAATTTGTGTCTGAGAGTAAAGAGGTGTGCGTACTTTGGATCTTGGACGGCTTCAAGATAGCACTTGGAGACTAGACAGGGTAAAAGCAACCAATGAGAACAGTATCAACAATGGTTTGTCAGCTCAATCGACTGAAAAACCTAGAGCGGGGTAGACGGACATAAACAATTGGATGAGATGAGATGATGAAAACGCGACAGAAAAAGAGTAAAGAAAAGAAAAGAAAATGTGATTACAAGAAAATGGTATAGTATGAAGGTGATTGTGAGTGAACTCGAAATGGTTACCGATGCTGATGACGACCGAGACAGAGCAACGCCTACGCCCTGCCTACACTGTGGTCGCAAATACTTCAACTCTGAAGATCTGCGCGCCTGGTAATGAAAAATGCAACGTCAGCACGTATGGTACCAGGTATACTGAGGGGGATACATACTCTCTGATGGTGTCGTACAGGAATTTGTAGCTTCGTAGATTCCCTTTCAGGCGACGGATATCAAGACTAAAGGTATCTTTAAGGCGGTCAATCCGCGTCAGCTCAACCGAGAAGCGAACTTCATCCCCTGCGTCCTGAGCCGTGTCGCCATAGACAGGCTCCCCAACACTGGACGCAGTAGGCTCTACGGGGGAAGAAGTGTTTGCAGGGTTCTCGTCATCCAGGGACAGCGAAGGGTGGGAAGACGCCACGCCAGAAACTTGAGATGATTGTCTTCGCATCAACAGTCCTTTGAGCATACCACCAGGAGATGGATGGGAAGGGATGGGAAGACCACGCTTATCGACCTACAACCAGTCCTCGTCCATTAGCAAATCAAGATGACAACGGTAACCGCAACTTACGCCATTGGAAGCCGCAGAACCAACCATCGTGAATGCTGCCAACCCACCCCCACTTCCGACGGTGCCAAAGCCCAATCCAACTGCGCCGCCACTCTTTCTCCTCTTGGCACGGACACACCTATATTTATATTCGCTTTCCGCCTTGATCTCCATACCCATCTCCTCCAGAACCTTGCAAATGTGTTTAATAACTTCGGGAGGCGGTCGGGTCGTGATCGTAGTCTGATCAACAGCACCATGATGGATGCGCAAGACATCCTTGGGAAGCGCAGGCGCACTGAACTTCCATCCAGACCTGGAGAACGAGAACGAGGTCTCTCCAAGGCCAGCGGATCGACCCTGCTGCTCCAATTCCGCTTTCGAGCTCGGGGTGGGAATCTGCGAGCGCGACGACAGATTTGTACCTGCACGCAGAGCAGCCAGCTCAGGGGATACCTCCCCGTCAACTTTGACGTTGCTCCTTCTCCTGAACCACTGCATGACATTGCGAGCCTTGGTCGTCGATGCAGGCATCTCGTGGGTCTGATGACCATCTTTCGCTACAGTAGGGAATACAGTACCGCGATTGCTGTTGGAAGGCGATGCAGTGGATGATGACGGTAATTGCTTCTCGACCTCGCGACCGTCTTTTGCAGGAGTCTCGTTGACAGGGGTCTTGCCTTTCCGCGACTTGATGCTCCGGCTCAAAGGTTCGACCATGACAGTAAGAGTGTTCCTCCTGTTCTTCTTGGCCATGTCTGTCGAACTAGGCGTAATTGGGCTGAGGAGGACGTTCTCAGTACCTGTGCCTGCCAATGGTGCCCTCTTCTCTTCTACCACAGGCGCAGCAGCAGCCGAACTTTCTGACGGAAGACGAGACCGTGTGCCATTGACGACAGTTTGGTCATTGTTTGTGCCGAATATTTTGCCAAGTCCAAACTTGTCCACCGACAAACCTTTTCGGTGACGACTGGACCCAGAACCCGTGGAATCAGTAGCAGTGGTGATGAACTTTGAAGACTTCTCCTCCGCATTTGCTGTAGGAGTGGCCGGTGAAATGGCGACGGAAGGTGTCTGTGGCTGGTCGTCGCGCAGAACGGTGGAAGGTTTGAGATGTGCTGTATCGACACGGGAAGGTACGGGGATAGACGGAACAGCAGGGAGTGGTTTTGGCGTTAATGTCTCAGCGTCGGTGGCCGCCTTCTCCACATGTGCGCGAGGGCTAGAATGTGATCCGGAAATGGCCTGCTTAGAGTCCAGACGAGCAGATGAGTCTGTTCTGCCGTGACTGGATCCAGTGGCCTGTTCCTGAGATCGAGGATCGCCAGGGTACTCCACTTGGATGGTGTGCCGGAAACCACCTGTGGCTTTCTTCTTTCCTGTATCTGTAGGAGATTTTGCGGAACCATTGGCCATGGGAAGCAGAGAAGGATCGGCATCTGGGATATCAGGTGTGACAGACGGCCCTTCATCAACCACTGAGATGGTGACAGGAATATTGACGGTACTTGATGGAGCGAATGGATCGTCGTCAGCGGGACCAGTAGAAGTGGCCGGAGTGACAGCAAGGGAAACAGCATTGCGGGAGTGGGGTACTGTGGGAGATGATGAGTATATGGACTGGTCGATAGAGGTTTCATAGAGGTATTCTGGTTGACCAGCGGGTAAATTATCTCTATAGGAATGACTCCTTGAATTCGAAGAAGTGGATGCATTAAGCATGCCGTCGACACGAGCACTTTGACTACGCGCCACTCTGCTAGGTTCCGATTGAGCGGCAGTTGTCTGACGCATCTGTCTCTGATAAGCCAATCTCTTCATCTGGTGTTGCTCCATGGCGGCATGCTCAAGATCATCGACACCCTTGGAGAAGATACGTGCGTAGGTAGACAGCCAAGAATGGGCCATGATGGAGCGCAAGTCAGCGCGCCGAGTGGGGTCGGGGACGAGCATCGTAGATAGAAGATCTCTGGCTTCGGTAGAAACGTAGTCAGGGAAGGAGAGGGGGGTATTAACAATATACTTGTACAAAAGATTGATGTTGTCACCATCAGGGTTAGCAGGGTCGTCGTCAAAGGGGAGGTAGCCTGCAAGCATAGCATACAGGATGACGCCACAGGACCAGATATCGACGGCAGAACCGACATAGAGGCCTTCAGAGATGACTAATTCGGGTGCGGCATAGCAAGGAGAGCCACAGCTAGTTTGCATGAGATCGTCGGCACGATGTTCGAAGCGGTTAGCAAATCCAAAATCCGTGATTATGACATTACGGTTGCGGTCAAGGAGCAAGTTTTCGAGTTTGAGATCACGATGAACGATTTTCTTTTGATGGATATACCAGACACCAGAAATGAGCTGAGAAAAGAGTTTTGCAGCATCCTTCTCCTTGAGATAGCGGTGTGCCAAGATGTGGTCGAAGAGCTCGCCGCCGGAGGCGTACTCGAGAATGATGCCAATATATTTGTCTGTCTCGATGACATCGTAGAGCCGGACGATGTTCGGGTGCTTCAAAGTCTAAAAAAAGTGAACATGAGGACGATCGTTGGAGAAAAAGGCTTACCCGGAGAACCTCTATCTCACGCTCGACCTTGGACATCCGGACGGAGGAGTCGATATTGCCGCGGCGTATCAACTTTACGGCCACTTCTTCACCCCACTGGCTATGCAAGCCAAGCTTGACCTTGCCGAACTCGCCCTCACCGACGGTCTGGAGGAGGAGATAAGGACCAAACTTGGGGATGGTCCTCCTTGGGTGTGCTGCCGCGTAAGCTACGGCGGCGGGGTGGGAGTAGACGTCACGATATCCGGGGTGATCATCTGTCGCTTGTTGTTGGGGAGAGACGACTTGGTGAGAAGCCCTCTGTCTTCTGGATGCAGACTGATGGTTCGTGACAGGCGATGGTTGGGCTGAGACGGAAATGGGACGAGAAGAGGGATGGTGTCGCGAAGAACTCGAGTAGGAGGCCTCTGGAATCTGGAGATTGCTCATGGGACAGAGTAGAGAGCTTGTGAAGAAGGGCAAACGACCACTTTTAGACGGAAAAACACGCGAATTCCCTTAGCTGGATGACAGAACCAAACGAAGTTCTGCACTCACCAAAGTTGGAGAAGAAGAAAAAAAAGTCAAGGAAGGGCACAAACGACCCAAGTCGGCAGCAAACGTGCGAATTGATGTCACTATCGGCTAGCTACGTCAATTCACGTTCAACCCGGACTCGAAACATCCTCCT
>JBBPMR010001354.1:0-10294 GCA_038090415.1 Rossbeevera mucosa | reverse complement strand
CCACTCATCCCGACTTCTCCCTATCGTCAATGCCATGCTTTCCTCCCCCGAAGGCAGTCAGGCATTCCTGGCCTCCTAGGTATCTGCCTCCCACCGCGCCATTGAGGAACAACTCCTCTCAGCCATGCACCAATTAGGCATGATGGAGTTCATAGACGACATCGACCGGTTTCTGGCTGAAATGGCCAACTACCCCTCCGTCCCCTCCTCCTCCCTCTCGCATGAATCCCCTCCCTTCTCCTTCCCTGCAGAGGTTGAAGCAGTCTCTCCGACTGGTCTCCTCGAAGTACCTTCCACCCCCTCTGCATCCTCCTCCCCACTCGACCCTGCGGAAATCGAAGCGCTCGACCGCATCGAAGCCCTCCACTGCTCCAAATCCATCCCCCCTTCGGAATCAAGTGAATACGAAGGAATCGACACCGCCTTCCTTGACCCTAGACCCCCTCCTTCTTCCCCTCCTCCCTCCAGCATCAAAGAATCTGTCACCGTGGACAGCATCGAACTGGACCAACGAACCACCAGGAGTCACCCTCTTCCCCGAGGACACCCCCTCTTCTCCTCCTCCTGCTTCCAGTGTCAACGTCTAGGACACTTTCGGGTCGACTGCCCAGACTACCAATGTCCCTTCTGCCTTCGAAGGCAACCGGGTCATATCCAAAGGAGTTGTCCCCTACGAAGACGCGCACCTCGAATTTCCCCCTCCTCCTCTTCCTCGTCCTCCCACCGATCTAGAGGTTCCAGACGATCCTCCAGGTCATCCAACCATCCCCTCCCCATTCCCCCTCGACGAGAACCACGAGATGACATCAGTGATTACGGCGATGATTTCTATGATGAGGTCGCTGAGTCTAACATGACCAGAGACCGCTGTGGAGATTTCTGACTACTTCGTTCTGGTGAACTGAAGCCTACAAAGGGGGTAATGTTACCCCTACTCTTTTCCTTTCTTCCACTCTTTTCTTTTCGCTCCTCCTTTCTCTTTTCCTCAATGCTTACCACTATGCTTTCCTCTTGTCGATCATTTACTCTCGATACTTCCGTTATCCGCAGCCTTCCTGATCCATTCCATAACTGCGGATTACTTATCTCTCTTATTCATGCTTACTCATTGCGCTACGTCATCCACAGTCTTCATGACTCATTCCATACTGCGGATTACTCATTTCCCTTTGCCCTGCTTCGTCATCTGCTTAGTGTACCCTTACTCATCCGCAGTCTTCATGACTCATTCATACTATGGCTGACATATACCCTTCGGTCATGTTCCATGACCTTCCATCTCCTTAGTATATAAACCCTAGACACTCTTCCTGTAACACCAAGCTAGAGCTACTCGATAACCTCTCGAATACACCTGCTCTTAGTCTTGCCCCTCGTCCCTCTGAGCGTGCGCTCCCCACTCTAGTCCTTCGTCGACCCAAGGCCTTCCCCTTCGGTCTCCTCAGTCTAAACCCTTGTGTCTCGCTTCGAGGTGAAGCTCACTCAGTAACCCTTAGCTCTAGTCGTCCTTAGGCATTCCCCTTCGGATTCCCTTAGCCTTTCGTCGTCCATCGGTGTCTACCTTTGGACTCCCCAACCTTAGCCTCAGTACCCATCGAGTCTACAACCGACCCTATCCGGGCCAGTTGTAACAATGAGGTTATCCATGAGGCTTTGTGTAAAATAAGAAGCATAAGGCTATATGCCATGAGGTGTTATCTATACCATGAGGATACCATGCCTATGCAATGCGCTATCCATGTTGCTATGATGTAATGGTCTGAAACAATGATGTCATGGGGCTAGAGCGATGACGAATGTTATGTTATGATGTCATGGTCTAGAACCAATGACCAATGCTATGCTATTGTTATGTGAATGTTAAAGATGCGAGTGTCTATGCAATAGTTGTGCAATGTCTATGATGTGCGAGCACTTAAGGAGTGAGCATCTATGACAATAGCAATGGTTTTGAGGGTTTTGTAACACTACCCCCCAACTAAGATCGAGATTCCAGATCGATCAAGACAATGGAACAAGGACAAAACAATGAACAACAATGAAAAACAAGAAAAATCAATGAAAAACAAGGAAAAACAATCAAGAAACTATGAAAACAATAGAACAAGAAGTAATCAAGTTGACAATATGCCCAAGAATTGAGCACGAGTAGCAGTAGCATGTTTAGGTGCACAAGGGTTTGCTCTATGGAATTCGTCAATGACAGATTTCGCATGTACAGAAACCAAAGATGCAGGTTCCCAAGTACGATCATCTAGAGAATAACCTTTCCAATGAACAAGATACTGCAGTCCACGTCCAAAGTGACGGGCATCAACTATGTATTCAATCTCGAATTCTTCTTGTCCTTCATCATTGACAATCAGAGGATCAGGTTTATTCAATGGTTGCCCATCTAGAGGTTCAATCCATGGTTTAATGCGAGACACATTAACAACATTATGTGTTCGATAAGATTTCGGGAATATTAATTCCACCGTGTTTCCTAGACGCAGCAGCGCCAACAGGGGAGGGAACAGGGTCAGTTAAGGACTAGTTTTAACCTCAAAGGGTCCAATCCATCGTTCTGTTAACTTTCTAGCTGGTCTATCTGCAATGTCAAGATGTTCTGTGGATAACCACACCATATCTCCCTTTTGATAAGTAGGAGCAGAACTTCTATGTTTGTTGGCCATTTCTTTCATATGAGCATGACTTGTTACGCTTGGCCCGGGTAGGGACAAGCGTAGCCTTTGTGAGACGAAAGTATACGAGGGACGAGGGACGAAGGATACCGCCGTGGAATGGCAGTCGCAGTTGTCGTTCTATCGAATGTAGAGACGACCGTGAACACAATCAAATGAAGTGTCACAAGTCTTAGCGTCCAGTCAAGTGTAGGATGAAGACACGCAGAGAGTTCACCCAACGAAGGGAGGGATCAAGTGGGCTAGATTGACGAGAGTATAGAGGTACAAGAGGCAAAGGAGATCTAGCTTAGGGAAATACGGACGGTATGGAAGGGTTTATATAAGTACAGGGAAATGAAGATGCCTAATCAGATGGAACACCATGGAACATGGTGGAAGGAAGATGAGTAATCCGCAGTGTGAAAATGAGTCAGAATACTGCGGATGAGTAATGGTTACAAATAAGATGAGTCATGCACCGCATCGATGAGTCAGAGTGAGTCACGATGAGTAATGTGCAGCATAGCTGAGTCAGGAAGGGAATGATGACTAAGATAGACGGGTTAAGGGTATTATGTCATCATAGAAGAAAAGAAAGGCTCAAGCGTGGTTCAAACGCAGGAGCTTGGTAGTCCATAGTGAGAATAAGCGAAGAAAAGAAATAGAGAAATGACGAAACGTAACATTACCCCCTGCTATGTCCAAGCTACCAGCAAAGGACTAGAAATCTCTGTAAGAAGGACCGGGGGATCCGGTGACGTTAGCATAAGCAGTGTCGTCCCAGACATCATTGTCTACCAGCGTGTCATTCTCAGAAGGGGAGCGGCGTCGGCGAGGGGGGGGAACAGGACGGATACGATTAGACCGGCGTGATCGGTTAGAACGTGAGGATCGAGAGGATTGTGGAGAGGAAACCGGGGATGAGGCAGGAGATGGGATACCGAGAGGGCGTCTTAGAGGGCAACGTCCTTGGTTGTGACCAGGTCGCCAGCGTAAACAGGTAGGGCATTGATAGAACATGCAGTCGTTTCGCCTGTGTCCAAGGCGGTGACAGTGAAAGCATGCTTCATGATAGCGTGGGTGCGAGCTGGTGAGTGGAGTTTGGCCATGGTTGCCTGTCCAATGGGCTTCAATATGGTCCAGGGCGTTAATCTCATCAGATCCTAAGGGGGAGGATGACGCAGATGGAGTGTCAGGAGTGGAGACTCGTTGTTGACGGCTGAGCTCCAAGAGGTAACGGTCTAAGTCCTGCAAGAATTCCCCCATGCCTAGTTGGTAGAGAGTGACGGAGAGAGCTCCGCGGAGTTCATTTCGGATGGTAGAGAGGAGGGAACCAATAAAGCCTATGTGTGCCTGTGCGGTAACATGGGAGGCGATAGGGGTGAGGCGTTCAGTTTGGAGGTATGCGCGGTATAAGGCATAGAGTGGGGAGCCGACATCTAGATAGGCTGTGATGGAAGTGGCGAGACACGAGTTGATGATAAATTGGTTCATGAGACGAATGTACTCCTCATCTGGAAAGTCATCGTGGAGGCGGGAAGCATAAAGCGGAACGTCGACAGACAGGATGGGTACAGGGAGATGAGCGGAAGGTGTGGTAGCAATGGATACGGGGGGTAAGGTGTCAGGTTCCTGCTGGATGCCCCAGTCGGCGGCGTGGCGTTCTTCCCAGCTGGGGGTGGACGGATCATCCCAACCGGACTGAGCGATAGTGGAGACAGTGTCTAAGGGTGAAGAAGAAGAAGTAGGCGAAGAGATAGAAGATGGAGTAGAGGAAGTAAATTCGATGGCCATGATATAAAACTAAGTTGAGGAAGGTTTTGGACGTTGTGTTGATTTCTTGGTGGGGGTGGATGGTGGTGCTGAGGAAAGAGGGAAAGCAAGGGGATGGAGTTTTTTATAACTTTCGAGGAGGAATTTTGCGTGCCGCAACTCCGATTCGGCAATCCACGAGTCTTCTTCGGCAGAATATCCTTTCCATTGGATCAGAAACATGCGGCGTGACGGAGTTCCGTGGTGACGTAAGATCTGTTCTATTTCGTATTCTTCTTCGCCTTCTACAAGTTCCGAGGGTGGCACAGGGAAATTCTTCCCATGAACAGGGTTCTCGTGATAGGGGGTGAGAAGTGAGGTGTGAAACGTGTTGTGGATTTTCCACGTCTTGGGGAGGTGCAATTTGTACGTGATCGGCGATAGGACTTTTGTGATGGTAAAGGGGCCTTCTCGTTTCGGGGCAAATTTGTTATGGGTCATATTTTGTCATAAATTCCTGGCTTTGAGCCAAACTTTATCTCCAAGGGTAAAGGGGGTGAAGCGTCTGTTGGATTGAGAGGCCATTACTTGTCTGGCGAGCTCGTGGGAAGCAAGAGCTTCATCCCGAGCAGCAGTGAGGTTCTTGAGACGAGTTTCGACAGTGGGAATATTGGTTTCAGCAATGACGGAGGGAAGGGCACGAGGTTCGAAGCCGAGGATTAGGGAGAAAGGGGATTTATTAGTAACGGAATGAGGGCGGTGATTGTGTGCGAATTCGGTGTGGGAGATCAAGTTGGACCACGAGGCAGGATTGTTCCCACAGAAGATCCGAAGGTACGTTTCCACTTCTTGGTTCACGCGTTCCGTCTCTCCATCGGATTGGGGATGATAGGCGGTGGATAGGGAAAGGTCGTAACCCAAGAGTCGTCTGAGTTCTCGAGCAAAGGCGGAAGCGAATTGTGGTCCGCGGTCAGAGATAATCTTATCGTAGAGTCCGAAGCGTGTATATACTTTGTGGAAAAAGAGGGAAGCTATGCCCTCGGTGGTGATCGTCTTCTTAGTGGGGCAGAGAATTACCCCCTTACTAAGTCTGTGGTCGACCACGACCAAAAGAGAGTCGAAACCGGAAGAGGCAGGAAAGTCCGTGATGAGGTCACAAGAGACTTGCTGGAAAGGGCAGGAGCAGGAGGATTTGATAGGGCAGAGCGGAGGGACGGTGGGATGCGTGTTTGCTTTATTTTGTTGGCACAAGGCACAACCTTCAACGTATTTTCGAACATATTGGGCAAGGCCAGGCCACCAGAATTCAGTGGCGACAAGTTGGCAAGTTTTTAGGTAGCCCGGATGACCAGCGGTGGGGTGATCATGACAACGCTCCAGAATGGAGTGGTGGAGGGTTTCAACAGGGGGAACGTAGACACGGTCTTTGTACATGAGGACGCCGGAGATGAACTGCCAATCAGAAAGGTGAGACCGAAATGCAGGAGGTATCTTCCCATCCAATGCTTGGAGGGCCTGCAAAACGAGGGGATCGTCTTTCGAGGAAGAGGCAATGACTTCATTCAGCGAGGAGTCAATGAGGCGAACAAAGAGAGAGTCGGGGAGGAGGACTGTGTTGTCGTTGTCGGAGATATCGGGGCAGAGATCGGAGCGGCGGGAGAGGGCATCTGGACCGGCAAGGAGTTTACCTGCCATATGTACGATTTTGAGGTCAAAGTCCGAGAGGTCAAGGAGCCAGCGAGCTTGTCAACGATTTAAGTGCTGTGCTTGGCGGAAGTAGATAAGGTTCTTATGGTCCGTGAAGACTTGGACCGGGAAAGGGGAGCCATGGAGGTAATGTCTCCAAGTTTTGAGGGCATGGATAATGGCGAGGAGTTCTCGATCATAGATATCGTAGTTTCGTTCCGTGGGGGAGAATGTCTGGGATAAGTAGGAGCAAGGGTGCCAATCACTGTTTGAATTGGTTTGAAGGAGGATGGCTCCAGTCGCATACTTAGAGGCGTCGGTGGCTATGGCAAAAGGGGCAGAGAGGTCGGGAAGTCGTAGGATGGGTTTCGAGAGGAATAACTTCTTTAGAGACTGAAATGATTGTTCGCAGGTAGGTGTCCACGACCAGGCAAGGTTTTTCTTGGTGAGGTCGAGGAGAGGGCGAGCGACGGTTGAGTAATCTGGTATGAATCGGCAGTAGAAGTTGGCGAAACCAAGGAAGGAGCGTACTTCCTTGACTTTAGTGGGTACTGGCCAAGAGGCAATTCCGTCGAGTTTAACGGGGTCCATAGTGATCTGTCCGGGTTGGACGATCATGCCCAGGTATTCGACCTCCTTAGTGGCAAAATTACACTTAGAGAGGCGAAGACGTAGGTCGAGTTCTTGCATCCGTTGAAGGACACACTTGGTTCGCTCGGTATGAGTGGTATCATCGGGAGAGAAGATAAGGAGGTCGTCCATATAGATGATTAACCATCCTTCGGCGATCATATCGCGGAAGGAGTCGTTCATGAACCTTTGGAACGTGGTGGGGGAATTGCACAACCCAAAAAACATGACGGTTGGTTCATATAACCCCTTATGAGTAATAAAGGCGGCTTTCCACTGGTGACCGTCTTTGATGCGGACGTTGTTGTACCCCCAGCGGACATCGAATTTGGTGAAGACCTTGGCGTCCTTGAGTTTGTCAATGAGGTCGGAGATGAGGGGAAGTGGGTAGGCGTCACGAATGGTGTGTTCGTTGACATAACGATAATCTTGGCATGGACGGAGTTTGCCATCCTTCTTTTTGACGAAGAAGAATGGGGAGGCTTGGGGAGAGTTCGAGGGTTGGATTTTCCCCGAACGAAGGTTTTCTTCGAGGAAATCGTCAGTGGCTTTACGCTCGTCCGGAGATAAGGGATAGAGTTTCCTGATCTTTGGGACGAAGGATTCATTGAGGTTGATCTCATGATCGTAGGGACGTGAGGGGGGAACATGATCGGTGGAATCTTTGGAAAAGACTGAGGCGTAGGCTTTGTATTCTTCGGGGAGGACAGGGGGTGGTTTTGCTTTTTCAGCAGCGGCGGTGAGTTCGGTGGAAGAGGTGATTTTCCTGCACAAAGGGGAGCCGAGAGGGGCAAAACGACAAACTCCTCGGATGACTCGGTTGATGGTTCTGTTTTCCTTAGCTCGAAGGATGTAGTCGTGAGGGTCACTATAGTCCATATAGGATTGGAGACGTTCCTGAGCATCCGGAGTGATATTTGTGTGTCGTGGTGGTTTAAATGGGGTAAGGGAAGGGGAACTGAAACAAGAGTTGTGTTGATGGGAATCGGCAACATAGGTGGTGTATAGGTCCTTTGATTGGTCACAGGATTCATTGATGGAGAGCGTTTGAGCTTTCCAGTCGATGACGGGGTTTGTAGAGCGAAGCCAAGGGAGGCCAAGGATAAGATTTTCCTTGCCACAAGACATGACATGAAAGAGGACTTTCTGAGAAACTCCTTCAGTGTTTACGTAGAGGGTACATGTATAGCGGATTTCGCCATTTTTATTTGTGGACTGATCGACGTTTCGTACTAGAATAGGGACGTTGAGTTTGGTGGTGGGGAGTCGGTGCTTTTGTACGAACATCCAGTCAATGCAGGAGATGTCTGCACCGCTGTCCATGAGAGCACGGGTGTCAACGACTTTCAGGGTGTGCGAAGGTACCACAAGCTGCAGGGGAATACGCATAGATTTAGCAGATTGTGATACTAATACAGGGGCACACGTAGCAGTAGGAGATCCTTGCATTGATCGAGGTCTCCTTTTCAAAAATCCCACTCGGTAGCAGGGGCGAAGTGGATTCTTCCAACCGTTTCTTCATCCTCGTCACTTTCTACTTCCTCCAGCTTAGGTAGGTCTTCTTCGACACGTTGGACCTTCTTCTTGGAAGGTTGAGATGCGAAGTTAGGGCAAGCAGCATTGGTATGTCCAGGTTTTCGGCAGCGGAAGCAGAGACCTTTCTCGATGCAACATTTGCGTTCTTCCGGGGTAAGCTTCCCTACTTTGACGGCGTCAACATCCATGGCGTTAGTGTTGGCAACGACAAATCCTATACAGGAAATGCACTAGGTCACCCACAAAAGTCAAGACTTAGAAAGGGACTATTGATTGGTCGGAAATCCACCAGAACAGACTAAGGAGTCTGGCTGGACTGGCATTGTCTATATACTACTTTACATGCGGCGGCCATGAGGCGTACTTTAGGGCAGGTGCTCAGTAAGTGATGACATACCGTGAGATAAACTACTATGTATGTACTAAGTGTTCACACGACGGTGGGAACGAGAGTCTAGAACTATGACATGAGGCTACCATGCATTTAACATGCACTAACCATGAGGTATGATGTCATACTGGTCTAGACTCGAGTCACGTGACACGATAAGATATGATCGGGCGCTAAGATGTGAGATAAGATAGGCGCGCGCTTAGATGAGATAAGATAACGAGGGCGCTTAAAAGCTAGGTGAAAGAACGAGGTTTGTAACATTACCCCCCCACTAGGAGTGAGATTCCAGATCACAAATAAGAAGAGCTGCAAGGCACGAGACCCGGAAGTCAATCGCCCAGGTACAAACTTCAATATTCAGTGGAACCAGAGGTAAAGTTGATCACAGGAGTGTTAAAAACACCCTGGAACAAGGCACGAGACATATTAAGCCTTTGAGGGGCGCTAGGATTTTTCTTGTGAAACAATGCAATAGCATCTTTTCCATGTTTGGCAATAGAGGAAGCAGCTTCCCAGGTACGATCAGATTCATCGTAACCTTTCCAATGTATCAGGTATTGGAAACCGCGACCAATGGGGCGAGAATCCACAATGTATTCAATCTCAAATTCCTCGTGTCCTTCATCATCAACAGAGATAGGACCAGGGCGAATGATAGGTTGCCCATCCAGAGGTTCAATATAAGGCTTAACACGTGATACATTCACAATGTTACGAGCGGTTATTGATTTAGGGAACAAAAGTTCCACAGATTTGGTATACACATTGGTGACCTGATAAGGTCCAATCCATTTCTCGGTTAGCTTTCGAGATGGTCTATCAGCAATAGTAAGGTGTTCTGAGGACAGGAGAACAAGATTGCCAATTGCATAGGCAGGAGCGTCGGATCTAGATTTATCGGCCTGAAGTGACATTTTGGCACGAGTTTTCTCAAGATTTGCCTTGGCAGACTCCAAATTTGAATTCATGTCTGACGCAAATGCTTCTGCAGCAGGCGATTTCACTATGCGAGGTTCTATACCCATATGAGGAGTAAATGTCTTTGTAAGCTGAAAGGGTGTAAACCCTGTGGATGACGATTTCGTATTGTTGAAGTTAAATTGCGCAAGCGCAAGCCATTCTACCCATTGAGATTGCTTTTCGGCGGCAAACAGGCGGAGATATTGGTTCAATTCTCTATTAAGACACTCGGTTTGCCCATCCGTTTGGGGGTGATAGGCTGTAGACATTTTCTTTTCTATTTTCAACAATTTAAGAAGATCGATCATCATTTGTCCAGCGAATTGTGGACCACGATCGGATACGATAGAATCCGGCAAACCATGATGTTTCCATACATAGTCTTTGTACAATTGCGCAGTTTTCTGTGCTGTGACGGATTTAGTAGTAGGGATCAGGGCTACTTCTTTAGAGAAGCGATCCACCACCACAAGCACACTATCATATCCATGTGATTCCGGAAAGCCAGTGACAAAGTCAACTGAGACGTCTTTCCATGGTCCCGATGCTACTGGTAGGGGTTGCAGTTTTCCTGCAGGTGCTATATTCGATGGCTTCATGCGTGCACATCGATCACAAGATTTGCAATATGTTTCTATATCGGCTTTCATGCCAGGCCACTTGTAGTAGC
>JBBPMR010001353.1:0-10308 GCA_038090415.1 Rossbeevera mucosa | reverse complement strand
TGCCAAGTCATACACCCCCATACCATCACAGAACCTCCACCAAATTTGACTGTTCCTTGTACCAGCCTATCACTAAGCCCCTCACCTGGCTTTTTCCATGCCCATTTTCTTCCATCTGACCCCAGGCAATTGATTTTGGTCTCATCAGACCATATTACCCTCTTCCAGTCCTCTATAGTCCAGTCCCTATGAGCAATAGCAAAGTCCAAGCGATTCTTGCAATGCCTAGCAGAAAGTAGAGGGTGTTTGGACTTGACTACAGCTTTCATCCCAGACATTTTGAGGTGGTGGTAAATGGTATTAGGGTGGAGAGACTGGTTGGTGACATTGGAGAGTGCCTTGGTCACCTGGACTGCATTCTCAGCCTTATGAGTAGAAATGAGATGAATGGCATGGTGAATATTGGTAGGAGAAAGCTTTGATGGACAGCCTCCAGCAGACTTTTGGAGGTCAGAACGCTCCTTAGAACAAAGTCTGGATATGGTAGCAATGCCAACACCAGTACTAGATGCAATAGAGCAAAGGGAATGGCCAGCATTAAGCTGAGAAAGAATGGTATTCTTCTGAGTGGTAAACAGTGACCGCATGATGGTAGTGGTAAAGGATAAAGAGGTGTGGGAATGTTTTTCAACTCAGACACAATGTTTACATGTATGTCTCTATTTATAGCATCAAATAATAGGCAACAAATCTGTTTATAGTTGAGATTCCATATGTGTTAATGAAAGTCCAAAAACTGTTCCAATGGTATTGCTGGTTTAGAATGGATATATCTCTGGAGCCTCTGAGCCAAACCACATGGCCCTGGGGACAGATTTGTAGCTAAGGGTTTGTGCTATGTTTGTCTTTACCAAAGCTAAGCGAGATTCCCACACATGACTGCGGGGCACTTCATGCTTTGGTTTGGGGTTAAACATTGGAACGGTTTTTGGAGTCACTGTAAGTGCACTATCTAGAGCTGCATTATGTTGGTTATATTCCCAAGTCAGGGGTCAACCTAGTCTCAATGGGACAAGTCTTAGTTAGAGGCGCTAAAGTTCATGGCAAATCAAACAAGTTGACAATGACCTTTGGAGATGAAGAGGTACTAGCTCCATTCATCACTGGAAGGCTCAGGCACAACATGTACACCCTAGAAGCCTCACTAGCTGGACCGGCTGCTCTCTGTGCCATCGATCATAATATAGTTCACCAGCATTTGGAACATCTCTCCAAATAAGTCATTAAACAAGCGAAAGAGCACACAACTGGACTCCTAGACTTCACTGTCCTAGATAAAGACTCTCATGTCTATCCCAGTTGGGCCAAGGGCAAGCAACCACAATGCTTCTTCCCCCCTTCCACTGTGCATGCTAAAAGCGCATTTGAACTTATTCATACAGATATTAAATCCTTTCCAACTGAATTGTACCACAAGTACTGGTACATTATCATTTTTTTAGATGATTTCACCTTGATAGCATGGTCTGTACCATTGCGCACCAAAAGTGCTGCATTGACCACCACTAAACACTTCTTACAAGAGATGAAGATGCAGTTTAATGTGCAGGTAAAGAGTTGGCAGTCGGACTTTGGCAGCGAGTATAAATCAGCCACCTACAATAGTCTACTCAAGGGGGAGGACATCAAGGTGCACAACAGTGCCCCTCATGTTCCTCAACAAAATGGATGCACAGAGCAATTCATGCACACCCTCATGGACAAAGCTGAGGCAATGCACCCTATAGCCTGCTTATCTGATAGCTGGTGGAAATTAGCTGTTGCTTATGCTTGTTGACAACAACCAAAACTATACAGTTAAGGCACTAGGTTACCACATAAGACAAGGCTCAAGGGAAGAGGGACTATTTCAGATCAGGAATCAACCAGAACAGACTGGAGTATCTGGCTGGTACTGGCATTGTTATATACTACGATACATGAGGCTACAATGAGGCTGCTTTAGGGTAGGTGCTTACTGATGCGATGATGTAGTGTGAGAGTATTTACTAAATAAGTACTAAGTGTTCATACACTCATGGAAATGTTGGTCTAGAACTACAATATGAGGCTACCATGCCTTTAGCATGCGCTAGCCATGAGGTATGACATCATAGTAGTCTAGACTTGAGTCACATGACATGATAAGATAAAGTCAAGCGCTTGATTGATAAGATAGGATTGGTGCGCGCTTAGATAAGATAAGATAAGATAATCGGGTGCTAAAGCTAGGTTAAAGAACGAGGTTTGTAACAATGCGACACATTGCTACAACCATACCCCCCTAAGTCACCTTCAATGGCACACACCTTTTGAAGCTCTTCATTCAAAGAAGCCCAGGATCGATCACTTGTGCATCTTTGGTTGCACTGCATATGTATTCCTCCCTGCCGACATTTGGGTTGACAAGTAGCGTTTGAAAGTCCAGTTACATAAGTAACAAAAAACTGTGACCAAACCGGACTATAACCGATTATAACCGAACCATCCGTATTGGTTATAGTCGGTCATCTTCGGTTTCAGTTTCAGTCATATGTTAAGTGCAAAAATTCAAAACCAACTATGAACCAGTCATAACCAGTTATTGTACAAATCAACCACTACACAACCTCAGCTCTATCTAGGCTCTCAAGCACTGTCAGCTCCTCATCCATCTGATGTAAGTCTTTGTACTCCTCAAGGAGCATCTCGACATCGGCTGAATTAATGGCAGCATGATCAATGACCATGCCACACCAAGCATGTTTCATGATCTGGAGTTCCTCAAATTGATTGCCACCAAGTCAGGAATGTTGGTCCATTGCAATTTCTGCACCAGCAGAGAAAAGCCGCTCGCATGGCACTGATGATGCAGGAATAGCATATATATCCTGTGCAATCTGCAAGAGTGTTGGATAGATAATAGAATGAATCTACAGAACGATCAGCCAACATGTATAATGACAAACTAGTGACTTACTGCCCATCAAGAAAGAACATCCATGTTTTTTGAAACATTGTCCTCAAGGATTGTTAAGTAGTGACAGAGTTCTGCTTCCCATCCGAAGGTGCCTGTATTCTGCCTGTTTGCATTCTCCATAAGCACATGACAATGCTTTTCAAATTCAGCTGCCAAGGTGGTATCACCACCCAATGGCCATGAGTGATTCTGAAGTAATGGCACATCGGACACATGGTTCTCATTCCAGTAATGCTTCATGGTCTCCTCAACAACTTGCATTGCCTCATCATACCAGTTCTTGGCATTCTGATTACCCGCAGCACACCCCTTTTGCTATTCCTCAGCTCTATCCCATACCATCTTGATGTAGTCCATTTTATAGTAGGGATGGAGAACTTGAGGGTGTTAGAGCTAGTAGATCATGAAGCGAAGATAACATACCAAGAGAAAGTAGATAGATAGATTTTTAATTGATCTTATTGTAATATTTGCCAATCTTGTTGAGGCCACACTGGATTGTGCCATCGTATTGGGCATACCATGGAGTTTCCTTTCTTGTCTCCCATGCGGTCTGAAGCTCTTCAATTGCTGGTATAGCTCACTAGAGTGTTGGATGTTTGTCATCAGAAAAGTATTCTTATATATCATTTGCATCCTAGAATATGTCATGAGCATTGTAAAGCATGGACAAACACAGGAAACATACTGAAATGATGACATGTATGTCATTCACCTATTCCCAGTCACTTGGCCTAAGCATAAATGCTGTCCATGGAATGTGCTTCATGGTACTGTTGTGTCGAATAGTTGTGATTGGCCTGAAGAGTTCATTTTCCAAGCTAATAAAAAGATTGATGGGCTGAAATGACTTTGAGTGATTGAAAGACAAGAGCAGTGAAACATACCTGGCACAGATGATATGCCCAAGCGAGCATACCATTAGCTGTACCCCAGTGAATGTTACTGTGGAGGGAAATGCTAAGTGCTGGCTGGATCCCACAGTTGGCTTGAAGAGAATCAAAGTATTCAATCCGTTGACCACTACATTGTATCTGTATGACCCATTAGAATCGTTTACATGAAAGTTGGAACCCCAGCAGTGCCAATAACTCAAATGTACCTTGAGAGCGAGTGTATGAACAGCTGCCACTACATCCATCAAGTTGTCGAGAACACAATTGTCAGAAAGTGTGGGGTCGTACTCCTATATCGCCATTGCCATTTCAATGGCTGTCATCTTGGTGAGCACAGACATCACAGCAGTAATGGCAAGGTTCAGGACATGCCCAAGGCATGAAAGGCGATGTAGGTTGGGGTCGAATGTGTATATATGTCGTTTGTGTAACAGCGACTCAACTTTGTCGCACATTGCATTGTTGTTGGAGGCATTGTCTGCAGTGATGCAAAAGAGCTTCAAAGACCAATTTAGTTCCCAGATGAGCATAAGAAAGGATAATGTACCTGAGTAGATGACTTGGATATGATCTTGACACACTCGCAAAGTGTCATGAAGTATTGGCTTAAATTCTTGCCTGTGTGTTGACCCAAAATTGCCTGAAAGGTGATAATGTTCGTCTGAAGCTTCCATTTTTTCGTCTCACTGTTAGTAAGGATCCAGTGGGCCGTAATGCCCATGAAGCTGGCCTTCGTCTGATTGACAGACCATAAGTCTAGTGTGGTTGATATGCAACCAACATTTGCCGACTATGAGAGAATAAAGCTAGTGACCTTGAACAAAATTTAGTCTACTGACCTGAAACTTGATGCCGAGGTTGCTGAGGAAATTTGAGAAAGCATTGTGAATGTAGGTTGTGACATTGTGTGTGGTAGGGAGGTCAGCTTTGGTAGATGCTGGCCACATTGCAACCAGGCAGTTTTGGAATGCTGCTTTGTCAGCCACGATAAGTGACTACAGTTGCAACTTATGTCAGCCATGTTCAACTAATCAGTGTTGCCAACCACAAACCTAATCCTCGCACACAATAAACTCAGACACACTCCTCAATGCCTCCTCTCATGAGAACGTACGTGTCTTCGGGAAAACTCCGTCCAGCTTCATCTGTTGCACACCACTTCCTTTCACTTGACTCTTTGCCACCGTTTGTTTGTCCAGTATCTCTTGTAGAACCGCTCAAAAGTTTTCAGCAATATTTCCCTCAGCACATCATTTTTTGTACTTGGCATAGTGAAGACGAATGTGATGGCAGCACAACGAGTTGCTGCCAACATGGAAAGCACACCGCTTTCCATGTTTCTTCACAAAATTCTTGTTTTCTCTGGATTATGGTATGTTATCACATCCAGTTCAGATCATGATATTCAGTACACACCTATAGATTTTATGCCACCTTTCTTTCAGCAACACGCCAGATTGCATAAAATTGACAGTGACTCGATCAGAAAAAATAGTAAGTAGATCCAACATGTTTCTTTTTTTTTGTTTTCTGAAGCTCAGGAACTGTGATGTTCAGATCCTCCCATTCTGTTGTATCCTATTCTGACATTAGTATCATTTTCAGATCATTCGTATTGCCATACCGCATGCTCATTACTGCTTATTCCAAGTCCTTCATTTTGTGTGTCACCATCATCAATGACACTGTCATCATCGCCATCCTGCTCGGTCACCACCTCCTCAATCACAAACTGGCAAGCTTCATCATCAATTTTTTCAATGGATAAAAGACTTTTCTTTTGACCACTTTTCCTAGCCCTCTTCCTCAACAGGTGTTTTGCAATAGATTTGTCCTCTGAATCCTGGCTAATGTCTGACTGATCTGATTTGCTGCTGCTACTAGGTGTTGCCTTTTGCTTTTTACCTTGGTTGTGTGTCTTATCTTTAGGTGGACACGAGTGAGTGTTGGATTTTTGCCCAGACTGCGTCTGTGCCTTTTCTGTGGGTACTCAATGATGGGTGGACTTGTGAGCATCTGCGGGCATGGTTTGCAGGATGGTGGATGAACTGCCTGGAAATTTTTGAGAACTTATGTACTATGCAACATGTTGAAGAAGCATAGTGACCAGTTTTCGGATAACCGACCTGTAACCAACTATAACCACACTATAACCAATTGTAACCAGTCTTTAACAGTTCAGTTTGGTTATGGCTGCATTTCTTTGAAATTGAAAACTGGTTATGGTTTGGTTTTGCCAAAAAAAGGCAAAAAAACTGAATTTAACTGGACTTTCAAACACTACCGACAAGCTCACCCCTAAGTCAGAACTCATGGTGTATCTTGGTGTAGCACCAGGAAATGACTTTAATTTCCTCTTTATGCATTCCTCCAACAATGTCCTATTTACAGCTGTGCAAGCATCCTTTGAGGAAGTGCAATTTCCCTGCTGTGATAAACCTAGCAAAGCACCTCTGTAGCAAATGGCTGAACCAGCCCAGCCTGCTCCCTTTCTCAAAGCGCCTATAGTGGCACCCTCTTCTGATAATGGTATCGTCCATCAAGGTCATCCATCACCACCAGCCACTGTTCCGCCTTCTCCTGAGCCTCACCAGCTGAGCACTCCTCTTTGGAGAGCTCCAGGACCTCCTGTAGTACCACCTGTGCTGCACTGTTCTGGCTGCACACATAGAGTCCCTGTTTGTCTGGATAATGTATATGACGATGGCCATCATCCGATAGAACAAGTTGGGGACATCAAGTGCGAAGATCGCACTGCTCAATCACAACCGGTACCTGGTGATTTTTCCGACACACCCATTGCCTCTATCTCCGCCTCTGATGAAGGAGCTGACATTGAATAACTATGTCATGAAGAGGGATCTGGACTCGCAACGTACCTTTTATCAAAGGCATGGCCGGCGGTCACTGAAACAAAACTGCACCATAAATGGACCTACAGAGATATCCAAACCCTGCCATCTCATGAGCAGAAGGACTGGAGAGATGCATGGCAGAAAGAACTCGACATGCTTCAAGAGAGACAAGTCTTTGAGCTTGTAGATGCACTGAAAGGCCACAAAGTTATCTCAAACTGCTGGGTATTTGATGTCAAACCCGATGGCCGCAAACACACCTACCTTATAGCAAAAGGCTTCTCCCAAGTTGAAGATGTTGATTTCAACAACATATTCTTCCCTGTCTTGAAGTTTGAGATGGTGCACTTAATGCTAGCACTGGCCTCCCTCAAGAACTGGCACATAGAGGCATTAGACATTTGAAGTGCCTACTTATATGGCAAGCTCAATGAAGAAATCTACATGAAACAACCTGAAGGTTTTACAGTCAGGGGACAAGAGCATAAAGTGCTCTGCTTAAGGTGTGCCCACTATGGCTTTAAATAGGCCAGACTGGCCTGGTGGGAGACTCTTAATGAGTCCATAAAGGAACTTGGATTTGAATGTCTGAAGTCCGAAGCCAGCATCTTTATGTTCAGAATGGTGAAAACCACTGTTATAGTTGCAGTTATCTATGTCGACGATGTCCTTTTCTGTGGATCCAACATTAAAAGAGTCAAGGTGATCAAAGACACTTTTATGAAGCACTGGAAGTGCGGAGACTTAGGTCCTGCTAAAGAATTCCTACACAGAAACATTCGATGAGATGGCAGCAAAATCTTAATTGATCAATGTGCCTACCTAGAGAAAATCCTAACACAATTTGATCTTGTCAATGCTCGAGTTGCTCCCACACCTCTTCCACAAGGATATCACCCTGCTGCCTATAATGGTGCAGTCGACCCTAAGATCATATCACTCTTCCAACAAGTGATTGGTTCCTTGCTATACCTCATGCTCAGAACTCACCCAGACATTGCATTCGCAGTCATTGCATTATCGAAACATGCTACCAAACCATCAAAGGAACATCTCAATTGTGCATTTTATATATGCCACTATCTACTTGGTGTTACACTTGTTCCGGGTAGGAACAGATGTAGCCTTGAGAAGAAGGTCTTGGAACAAAGAGCAAGGGAAAGGGGGTCTTTAGGGACAAGAGATCAAGATGACTAAGGGCTAGGGAGACTAAGGGAGTGTTGAGGATCGAAGAGATCAAGACAATGAGGTTCTTCAAAGGTTGAGGGATCAAAGACTGAGTACTGAGAGTGACAAAGACAATCTATGAAGCTGGGTTAGACGCTTAGAGGTTGAAGTGTCCTTTCAAGTGCAGGACGAGGTCACACAGAGGGTTCAAGGAGCAAAGGATATATTCCAAGACATATCTAGGAGGATACTCGAGGAGGTCAAGGTTAGAGAAAAAGGAGGAGTGATGTCAAGTCACTTATAAGTAGGAAAAGAACAACAAGAATGGCTATGATTGGTTGAATAAAAGTGGTTTCATGGAACACTATTGAAAGCTGTGGATGACTAAGTATATATGAAAGCAGTGATAGAGGAGGAGACATAGAGAGCAAAAGGAAGAAGGGAAGAAAGAAAAGAAATGGGGGTCCATATGAATCGTAACACTTGGGACTTATTATTATTTCCTTGTATTTGATGGATCCTCAGAAGCTGGCCTCATAGCATTCACCAACTCTTACTGGGCATCCAATCCTCTTTCTCATCACTCTCAGACTGACTGGTTTATTAAACTGGCCAGATGCATCTTCAGCTGGCAATCACACCAACAAAATTGTGTGGCTTATTCATCCACCAAAGCTGAATATGTTGCTTTATCTGATTGCAGCAAACAGATTGTCTGGATTAGAATGATCATGGAAGAAATGGGCTACCACATAAAGCCTATACCAATCTGTGGTGACAATCAAGGTTCCATATTTATGGCAAACAATTCTGTAATGGAGAGTCAATCCAAACATATAGATATCTGATGGCATGGCATTCAAGACTTTGTCAAGGAAGGCCTCATCGAGATTTTCTTTATAGAAGGTACTAAAAACCCTGCTGACATGTTTATCAAAAACCTAGGTATAAAAAAGCCCTCACAAATTGCTGACGTCAACTTGGCCTCATTCTCTACAATGAATCACAGTACTAAAGGGATCATTCACTTGCTTACGCACTCAAAATTAGCTGCTTAGCAAGGGGGAGTGTTGAATGAACTTTAGTTTGCTCTACAAAGAGTAGTTACCTATAGTGCTGGTATTACGTAAGCACATGTACATACACTTGCTTACACATCTGAGTTTAGAATAACTTCTTGTACTCAACCATAATGTGTCTATAACGAACCTCAGAACCTTCCAGGTGAGTCTAGCCCTTTGCTCTCTGGTTCCCAAGTGTAAGCACTGCCATATGGTGTGCTCTCACTTCAACCACCACCACCAACTCCACCACCCCCACTGTTACGACTGGCCCTGGTAGGGTCGGTAGTAGACTTGATGGGGGCTAAGGCTAAGACTGAGGAGTCCTGAGGTAGACACCAAGGAATGATGAGAGGCTAAGGGAGTCTGAAGGGGGAGGCCTAAGGACGACTAGGGCTAGGGGTTGCCTTGAGAGCTTCACCTTGAAGCGTAACACAAGGGCTTGGACTGAAGAGACCGAAGGGGGAGGCCTTGGGTCAACAAAGGACTAGAGTGAGGAGCACACGCTCAGTGGGGCTAAGTGTGACACTGAGAGCAGGTATATTTCAAGAATATCGAGTAGCTCTAGCTTAGTGTTACAGAATGAGTGTCTAGGGTTTATATACTAAGGGGATGGAAGGTCATGGAACATAACAGAAGGAATGTGTCATCCGCAGTATGGATGAGTCAGAAGAACTGCGGATGAGTAATTGTACACTAAGCTGATGACAAAACAAATGAGTCATAATGAGCAAGGGAAAGGTTGGTAATCTGCAGTTATGGATGAGTCAGGAAGACTGCGGATGACTAAAGTACTGTGAGTAAACAATTGATAAGAGAAAGGCATAGTGGTAAGCATTAATGAAGAGGGAAAGGAGAAGGGAAAGAAAGAGAGGAGAAAGGAAAAGAGTAGAGGCAAGTCATAACATCCACCAGTGTGTAACAATGAGGTGACGACAACATGACACCATGGACAACAAGAATATGATAATGCCAACATGTTGTGCCAAACAGTGGTAGTGGGTGGTAGTGGGTTTGGTAGTGTCTTGTGTAAAGCTGTGGTCTGGGCCTAAGCTCGGGCTTTTGAACTGGGCTGGGCCATCTTTAGGGGCTTTACTGGCCTAGAGCCCGGCCCATGATTTCACAAAGCCACCAGCCCCCTAAGCCAGGCCCAAGCCAGGGCTTTTAAGCTGGGCCAGGCTGCGGAATCACTGGAACCAGGCATGTAACATCTTCATGATGGTTATGTAGCTAGGGTATTCCCCTGCCACCTGGTATTTGTTCATTTGGTTGTGGGCCCAGTTTCCTGCACCAATAGCTTCATTGAGCGGCCATATCTTCACCGTGAATCTGTCACCCCAAGCACTGAACACCCTGAAGGTAGTGTCTACCAGACAAGAAATTATTACTCA
>JBBPMR010001352.1:0-10309 GCA_038090415.1 Rossbeevera mucosa | reverse complement strand
CGTGCTGGGTATCCAAACAGTGCTCGAATATCTCAGACAAGATCTCGGGTGGCAGACGCCTGATCGGTGCAAGCGTTTTGTGGAGTTGGATGAGCGTTTCTTGAGCCTGGACCTGACGGGACTCGAGGTCAGCGAGACGCTGTTTGAGATGGTTGACGTCGTCTTGGAGGGTGGTAAGGTCAAGTTGGTGTGCGTGGATGAGGGATTGAATGTCGATACATGCTCTAGTTGATGGGCACACATTTGAGCTAAGCAGACACTCAAAGGCGGGCTACCGCGGACAAAGTCAGAGGAGCGGATATAGCTACACACGAACCACAACTCACGGGTATCGCTGTGGATATGTTTTGTTCGGTCGAAATCGAGACACTGTCTGTCATGTTCAAGCTGGAGAACAAAGGCAAGTGAGGGATAGTAACTTCGGAGCAGAAAAGCCAAACGAGCCACTCACAACAATTTTAAGGTGCCGACGCGAAGGGAGCAAACTTGTTTAATCGCGTGTTCTTCGGACAACGATAAATACCTCGGCGATCAACAGTACCCCAGAGAAGCCGGCGCTGATATGGGGCCGAAGGCCGGATACAAGATTTGGGTCCGTATCTAGGTAGACACGAGGATTCCGCATGCGCCAGTACGTCCCGTGGTGGAGGTGGAGGCCGTCGAAGTCTGACCTGAGGCGACGGCTGGACTTGAGGCTCAGGTTCGGACGAGCATGGCCAAGCTTTATGATGCCTCGCCGCCTTCGGGTGGGGTTAAAGAGGTAGGCCAATGTTATCGCCCATGCCTGTGGTTCCCTCCGATGCGAACGACCCCCTTCCAGTACACAGGCTTGTCGACTACTCGGACGCGGGCGGCGGGAGTGGTGAAGTACTGCACTTCAACTTGTAGGATTGGCTCACTTTGTGGTATGAATGTTGTTGGGCTCGACCGCCTTTGGTAACCAACTTAGGCAATAACTTCCGTAATATCCTCTATAACTCGAACGAGAACTAAGACTAACTTAATCTCCCGCCATGGATAACGACAGGGGCCGTACTTATCGAATCGAGAAGCAATCGTGGCAGGGCTCACGATACGTACTATCGGCGGCATGCCAGCATCCCGAGGCATTTTCTGGTGACCAGACTGTCTAGGTTGCCGCGTAGAGAGGCAAACCGTCGACCTCAAGGCCTCGCAGACGGTCTGGTCACCAGACTACCCGAGGCAGGCCAGGTACACCATAACCTACAAAATGCCAGTGCAATTTCTAGTTCCAGCGATGCTTTTGTTCCCTCTCGCCTTCTGGAAGCTCCGGTGGCAACGCGGCTGTCCGCTGTGGTAACAATATTAATGAAGACCGCCTCGGGGAAACTAGAGTGCCCGTTGGCCCTTTAAAGTGTTCTTCAAGAAGGGTAACTAAGACCGGGGTGCCAGTGATCAAACCAAGAATCGTACCCGCAGGATCAGAGAAAACCAAGTCGGTGTTGGGTATCCTGCACATAGGTTCATGCTGATCCCATGTACAACACTCTCTTTTGCTCTGTCTCCAGGCCATCTTGCAGTCATGCAAGGGCTGACATTTGCGACTGTGTTGTTGTACTTTTTTGTTTCTATAGCACAAGCTGTGGCGGTCCACTCTACGGAAAGAGCCGGCCGTTTCATTTGCTAAGTAGTGACGTCTATCTGCTAAAGATGTGAATTTAATATTTGCCACCATTGGGTGACAAAACCTTGAATTCGAGGGGAAATCACGGATTTCTGAGGACCCAGCTCGGCGTCGAAGGATTCAGGTCGCTGATTGAGGCTCTCATCTTTTGACACTAATAGTCTCAGGATCAGTATCAAACAGTTCGCTTGCAAGCAAACTAAAGTCCACGACGACGGTGAGTCCCTCCATCCCATCATCAAATTACTTTCAGCAATGACTTTGTGATCGCCCTCGAAGTGTAAAGCGCAATTAAAACAGCACGATAGGAAATTATTGCCGAAGAGGACAGTATTACCAGAAAATGGTACATACATAATTGAGGTCCGCGACGCCGGCCGTAGCACTAGTGTCGAAGGTGCATTTGCTGTTCTTATAAACATTTGAAGCGCTGAGCGTGGCTTGTTCCTCTCGTCCTTTTGGAAACACACGCACGGTGTTCCCAAGTCGCAGGCTTCCCTTCTATGCCCCCTGGAGTTCCTCTACGTACTCACTTTAACCATACATCCTGCGTTATTTTCGCCATTCAATAGACTACTCGTCAAGACACCGAATTAACGGCATGTGTGGAGATGCGCGAGTTTTGCGAATGAACAGAAGCTATGAGCCACACCGCCTGGTACGTACGCATGTCAGGTACTTATCGGGGTCTTGATATACCCCAAGTGCCCAGTCCCTGCAGATTCCTGTTGTAACCTTCAAGGTGACGATACCCTGTCTACACTGGCAGGAGTCCAAGCCACTCAGAAGCCCGGGTAAGACAAGGAAGTTACACGTGCAGTGTGATCCGGGCCACCTATGGACAAGTAGGAGGCTCTCTGAGACCCGAACCCATTCGCGAAAAGACCTCAATGATCACCTTCTAAATCACCCCACAGTAAGCAGTCCGATCATGATGCGAACACGGAACCATGAGCGTATATATATCGCAACGTAGGCCACCTACTTCCTATTCCTTGCAGGCCCCCCATCGATCGCCAACAGTACTTCCGAAAGGCTCCTGTTTCACTGGATTTCGTTGCGTGCATACTTCTTCCCCATTCTCGTTCTATTAAAGAATATGGCGTTTGCACCTGTGGCGCTCTATCTGGACCCTCGACCTCACCGGAGCCCCGGTCCCCGCTGTCACTCTGTCGGTTAGCTCCAAGTCGCCATCTGGACGATGAAAGTCTTCATGGATCTGTCTTGTCACGAACAAAACAAGGCACACAGTATTACAGTGTAATTTCCAAACGCCTCAAATCAGATCAATCGTTGCTCATGGTACATACAGGGTCACATACAATCGTGCGCACAGCATACAGACAACTATTCACAAAAGAGCAACTTTCGAAAGTTGCCGCACCATATGTGTTACCACGCCATCTTGGCAATGATTGACTGAAACAAGACAAGGTGAGTTGATGCCTAAGCACGATCGCACATGCTTAGATCCATACCTTGGGATAGGTCCTGACTACTAGCTTGCGGAGTTCGTCCATGATCAATATCGCAACCGCGAAGCCGAACGGCGGGCCCCAGAACTTTGCAGGGATTGGCGAAGTGAAGAAGACCTTCTGGAGGCCAGGTCCATACAGGTTGACGACAGCGATCATGGCGGTGCCAACCATTGCAATGGGAACAATCAAGTTCCGCCTTGGTCCCCAAAGTGGATTCGACTGCAAGATCGAGACCCTCCTGTTACGGATCGCGAGGAGGCTGCCGTACTGAATGAACACCATCGTCACATAGCTATTCCACGTCAACAATCAAGCATGCTTCCGAGGAGTAAAAAATGACATACTAGATACTTTGCCCGGTGTTGACGAGGCTTGTGAGTTCTTCGGCCGACTTGCCCTGCCAGCCGTCTTGCCACTTATTATAGACCAGTATAACATCATGGAAATTGAGGCCATTCTGGTCCATCCACACGAACCACATGGACATACAACAAGGCCAAGCCATGAGCCCAAGGAACTGATTCACCGTTAGTCCGGGCTCGTGCTGTTCAAATATTCCCCATTACTTACCAAGTAGATTTGGACGAACAGCCGCCAGTCTGTGAGACGATCCGTCCGGGCATTCCTTGGCTTCCGCAACATAAGGTCGGCCTCCGCTTTCTCGTACATCAAAGAAATGGACATGACGACATCGTTTGTAATCGAGAAACAGACTTGCAGGTAGGAACTCAAAGCGAGTTGCATTCCCAGCAAGACGTTGGCGAGCACTGCCATAAACTCGGTGTATGAACCGACCTTGGAGAGGCAGATGAGGCAAAGTCAGGCTAGGGTTTGACCATGACTTACTGGCATAAGATAGAGCGTCACTTTTTTCAAATTATCAAATACCAAACGACCCATTTCAATGGCCACCGGTATTGATGTAAAGTCATTGTTGAGTAAGATCAGGGCAGCTAGCGTCGTGGGCGTTAAGAAACAATCTAATACCAATAGAGTCAATCAAGACTCACCAGCTTCCTTTGCAACATCACTTCCGCTTCCCATGGCAACTCCGATGTCAGACGCCTTCAAAGCGGGCGCATCGTTAACACCGTCGCCAGTAACTGCGACCGTATTGTCACCGCGAGCCTTTATGTTGTTCACGATCGACATCTTCTGATCAGGGGTAGTGCGTGCAAACACAATCTCAGTGTAAACTCCGACAATCACATTCCAATCAGCGGGGACAAGAGTGGCGACATCTTCCCCAGTCAGAACAAGGGATCGGATCGGATCATCTTCAGAGGGTTTGATCACTGATGGGTGAGTACCCTCTGGGTATTTAGAGATTCCTGCACGAATGTCGTCGATGGTATCGATGCGTTGCTGAGTGACAATGCCGACCTGTATGGACAGCCGCTGGGTCAGCACACCGTTCGAGATAGACGAATGTGGCGCACGTACCTGACGCGCGATCGAGACGGCTGTCAACCTGAAATCGCCTGTGACCATGAATACCCGAACGCCTGCTCTCCGGATTACATCTATAGCGGACGGAACATCCGGTCGGGGAGGATCACGGATGCCAACCAGTCCAATCAATGTCAGGTCTTGCATTTCACCGTACATTATGCTTTCCAAATCACTCGGGGGAATGTCCCTTTTGAATGTATCAAGAGGCTTGCGGCATCTAACAATCCTTAAGCGAATGCACGGACATGCGAAAAAAGAACATACATGGCAAGGACGCGCTGACCTTCGCTTGACCATGTACTCTGCAGTACAGATAGCTCTTCCCGCGCAGCATCGTCGAATGGAACAACAGACCCATTCGACTTCATCACAGTGCTGCACGAATGGAACAAGATATCCGGAGCGCCCTTGGCGAACATCCAGATATTTCCCTTCTTCTCGGTGATATCACCATCAACCACATCGTTGATCTCAACGACAGACAGCATCCATTTGTTCTTCGAGTTGAAAGGAATTTCGAACAGGCGTTTGGAGCTGTCCAAGAGTGATGGGGTGTGGATACCGAGACTAGGAATGGACAATGCCTCAGAGAAACGAAGAAGGGCGGTGTCGGTAGGATCTCCTTTGACAGCACGCTCAGCAATTGAACGGTCAGCGGTAGCAGCGTCGAACTTGGCGCCGTTGCAGAGCCTTGTGACTTTGTGGATAGCGTCAAGGCCGGCATATGCCTTAGGATCTGCTGCTCCCGCCACTTGTCGCTCGAGCTCATCGGTTTGCATGCATGTACCAAGGAGCGCGACAGACGCGACGGCCTGAATCATTTTCAAAAATCACTCATACAAGGACAATGATACTGCTTACCATCTTTCCTGCAGTCAGAGTGCCAGTTTTGTCAGAGCACAAAACAGAAATGCAGCCTAGGGTTTCGATCGTCGCCAAATTTTTGACGAGGACGCTTCTCTTAGCCATGCGGCGTGCAATCACAGTCAAAGAAAGAGCAAAGCAGAGAGGGAGGCCCTACATAGAAAGATGTTTGAGTAACGAGACACTAACATGTGTTACAGGTGTACTCGCCTGGGGTACGAATGCCGTAAGACATCCGATAGAATTGATGATAGCGACACTAATGTTCTCATATCCTGGGTAGCTCTTACGAAGCCAGACACCGTAAAGGAGGAGCGAAAGGGAGAACAGTGACAGAGCAACAGTAGAAATGACTTTGGTAAAGAACCAGATTTCCCTTTGGATTGTTGTCAATTTAAACTTGGTCTCGCCAGACATCCGGACCAGGCGTCCCATGACAGTGCGATCACCAGCGGCGAATACGACACCAAGACAAGTACCCTGCGTGACGAAGGTCGAGTTAAGAGCTAAATTGCGGGTCTCAAGAGCATTGTCAGAAGTAGCATCGAGGGACCCAGGAATCATATCACTACACTAGACATCAGCACCATTGCGATGATGGAACAGTTGGACTAACCTTTCACCGGTAAGAAGCGAGCGATCAAAGCGCAAATCAGAAGACATTTGGACGATTCTGAGGTCCGCGGGTACACGGTCGCCAGTAGAGAGGACGACGATGTCTCCAACAACGATGTCATTTGCGTGGATGATCTGTTGAGAGCCCTCCCGGATGACTGAAGCCTCCTGGGCAATGAGAGACCTGATGGACTTCATGATCCGATTGGCACTCCAGTCCACCAGGGCGTAGAATGTAGCCGAGATGACGATAACAAGCATCTATGATGAATATGATGCTGAGAACGAAGAGGGGGAGCACAGGGGTTGCCTTACCAGGAGAACAGCGACACCGAGGTTGAAGGCCTCCGGAGGCTGACCCAAGGGCTTATACGAAAGCTAGAATAACGTTTGTCATCGACGGGAAGGGCGGTGATGTGAGCGACCTACAACGGTGACGATGAACGCAATCCACATGAGAAAGTTGAAACCTCCGAAGACATAGTTGAGTGCTTTCAACCAGTACTTGGTGGGAGGGGGGCTAATGATGTTTTTACCATCCTTCAGTCTGCGGTCGACGGCTGCCGACTCGAGACCGACGGAGGGGCTGCAGGAGTAGCGGACATAGACGTCGTCGATGGGGATGAGGTGGACGTCGATGGCAGCAATGGCATCTGCAGGATCCGTGGATTTCTTGGGTTTTTCGTGGCCAACTTTTTCGTCCACACGAATGGAGAGAGTGCGATAGCTAGAGCGATCAGTAAGCGGGGAAGGACTTGGAGGGGGACGACAAGGAGGTACCCAATCTGTATACCATAGCCTCTCTCGCCGTCTGCCGTCTTCCGCTCGCCCAAAGGTTTCTCCATGGCTTGGAACACAAACCGGAAATTGTTGGTTCGGAATGAGCTTATATCTGGCTTATCTCCCCCCCTTCTCCCGGAAGGGCCGGTTTTTTTGTGCCACCTGATTTTCTCAGAGAAACGTTGAGATTATTTTGCCATTGAGCTTGAGGCGCTGCTCCGCCAAGTTGCGCTCATTTTGCCATTACTCCGCCGTTGAATCATACCGTCATCGGTTACAACGGGTGTCAGGCTTTGCCGTGGTGCTCACCTTTAGATCTGTCAAATATGTATGGTTACCAGCCGTCACTGGACCCGTCTCAGGTACACGGATATCTTCAGACAATCATCCACATGTCAGGCCCATCACTGAAATGCTCCACCTGCCACGTTCATTTCCTTAGTTCAAGTGAGACCAATCTATTCTCGGTGCTCAATCATTCACCCGCTGAACTTGATGGCCCTCCAGGTCTTCACCGACCTCACCGGCCATCAGATCGGTCCACGCTATGCCGGAGAACACCCCTCGAAAAATCACCACCCTTGCCTCACATTTCTACATGCGGCATAGATAGATAAGTTTGGCGGCTTACGTGCTGCTTGGGTCGGAGTGCTGCACAGCTTTTTGATGCAAAGCAAATATGCCAAAAGCAACTGCAGAGTACTGGCCGCCGCCAGTACCTTGCCGATCATCGTTGCTGGCGCAATTCTGTGGCTTTGAGCCATCGTTCACTTATGCGGGCCAGGAGTATGCCAGTCGGAGACGATAACATGAACCCATGCATGGCTCAATGGTCTGTGGCCAGACCCTCCGAGAAAAGTCAGCTGGGGCTATTGCACTGGAGAAAAAATGAAGGTGAGTGAGTTAGTTAGAGTCCCCATGACCTGCTGTCCAAGATGGTGTGTGCACACGCCTGCCAAGCACAGTAGAGATTACTCTACTGTACATAGCAAGGGCGCGCATTGAAGGCTATTGAGCATGGAAATGGCCAGAGAACGTGGTGTTAGTGCGAGCGCTAGAAAGGAGGGAAACCGCGAACTGCCGGAGACTGTTTAAATATTTTGTACTGACATTCGGCTAAGGCTGTCCGCCCGTTCCTGTGCCTGTTATTCAAGCGGGCATCAGCAAACGCTCAACGGCAGCCCGTCCCAAAGAGGAAGGATTGGACCTAAGATGCCGAAAGGTCTCAGTCCACTGATCAAGCCGTCACTTTGACCCAAAAGCAGCACCACGTGGAGAGACCTGCCATCTTGGGCCGATGACTCCTTCGGTATTAATGAGTCGATAGCACCGTGACGGGTCCTGTATGAAGTAGGAAAATCGTTCCCCTCCCATGCGTCTCATATTGCCATTTTGCGGTTATCAAGAATGCTGGTAGCATATTCCGGCGGAAAATCGACCTGTCTGGACTCCATCATGAATCGGACAAGCTGACGACACGGATAATCATAGTCCGCGGATCCATCATTGGTGAGTTGACTCTGGTGCAGGCCAGCCACAATAAATGGCATCTCTACACGAAGTTACCTGCGGAATATCCTTAACGTCCACCGTCCGGACTGGCATATGAAAGGCTATCGTCTTAGTTGAGGATATCGCCCCGCAAGTATCAGCCACTTGGCAATGAGTCTACTTTTGATTTCTTAAAGAGGCATTGCCATGGTTATCTGAAGCTGCCATGTAGCGCGACGAATACAAGCAGTGTCCTGCAAATCCTGAGCATGTGTAGATTCATACTATTTGTGGCCTGGAGGGAGGCGTGGCCATAGGAGACACCGAATGAGGAACGCAAGTTGCATCCGTGATACGTGCCCGATCACCACTCGGAGTGTGAGCGAGCGAAGAAAAGTTCACCTACTAGGGGCCAATATACTTCAAGTTAAGGGCAGATGGCATCATTTCACGAGCAACCAACACGTGGAACACAGCACTTCGAGACTGGAGAGACCGTGCCACTTGCATAAGGACGCTCATCCAGCTCCACCACCTAGTTTATGTTCCGAACCATGGACGCTTTCAGCTCTAGCCTCTTCGGATTCGGCATCCACAGGGGTCCAGATCCGTGAGCGGCGCTACGATCACACTCCAGCTCTCCGTATCCATATCACAGTTCGAAAACTGCAGCGAGCAAATACTCTCCATATATAACATTGCTGAGACAAATCTTTTCAAAGTGAAGAGATCAACCACCCATGAGCCTGCCCCGTGAGGGTCGCAAGTCCACGAAACGACGACACGTCCTCCCTCTCTGGATGAGTGCGCGGTTGCTTCTCCGCAATCTGAGTGCACAACATAGGTCCAAGCGTCGCCTTGTATATGGGAGCACCTTGACGGCAAGGTTGAGCTATTAAACTCCATACACGAATACGCGTGGACGGCATATGGTGGGAAATACATTGCAAATATGAGAAAAATCTTGGAATTCCCCAAGTTCTTCTGGTGGTAGGCACTCACCGGGCGGTGGTTGCAAAGATGTATCTTGTTTGCATGTAAAATTTCATTCGCTCTTCGTTGCTCGGAGGCCGGAGAAACTGCATTCACGTTCATGGTAATAGGCAATGCGAAAATGAACTCACTCAGGCTGGGCCACTGACACCGATCGATGACCAGACATCAAGCATATAAGAAAACGTTTCGCTTGCACCCGAGCGAAAAGGGGAGGAAGAAGAGGACAATATGGTACACAGAGGGCCCCTAACCAGATGCCAAATGGCTGCATTTAGTGGGAAAAACAAGTCATTCAAACGGGGGCGTGATAATGATATCAAATTCCAATGCATTGAGTAGATATAAATGAGGGACCTTCAACAAATCCAGGATTCCTCCCGCGCCAGGTATAAACCTAATATTTGTCAAGATCACTTTCCACCAACATGCTCAGTCACGCGACGCAAGCTGTAGAGACTCGGGGTTAATTGCAGCACCAATTATGTTTCGTGGATAACCGACCAAACCGGAGAGTTGTAGACTATACACGACACACGTGTTTAAACTGACCCGTCGGAATCCATGAATATGCAATGTGCTTCATGCATTGCAAATTTTAGGTCGGGCAGTGGCTACATCAGTGGGAAAAGTATGCCGGCTTTATTTGAGGTTAAGAGAAAGTTTTGTATTTACCGTAAATACAGCCCGCTGAGACCTATGCAATAGTTGATTAGGATTTGGTACCTCCTACCTTTCCATCGGCCTCTTACCTACCCGCTTGACTAGCCGCAGCGGGGTACAGATCAGCAAACCATGTGCCCGGTCAACTTCCCGTACATAGGAGGACCAGTGAGGCCAAATGTTCACGTACGCAGCTAGATGGGCGGGGTAGTACCAGCCCGAGGCTGTGATGCGACGGGTCCTGAGGTATTATCCAGACTTCAGGCTTGCTCAACCGCATAAAATACGTGGTGGTCCAACAGTAATAAGATCCAAGCAAGTTACAACG
>JBBPMR010001351.1:0-10313 GCA_038090415.1 Rossbeevera mucosa | reverse complement strand
TTTCTCGCATATGGCGATGTTCCGAATGGGGTCGTTCTTGTTCATACCTGCTTATCTGACCGTCGTGCTATATCGCGTCTTTGCAAGTGAAACTGACAGTGGCAACATTTTCCTCATGGCCGGTGAGTCACCTTTGTTGTCGTACTAACACCATTGATCTCAGCTTCTCCCCTCCTTCCCCAGCGCTCTCGGTGAGCACGTAAGCGCATTTACCTTGGGTGATCCTGCTTGATTGCTAACGAACGAACACAAGCGCCGTTCGGTACTGTGGCAATACATTTGCATATACATCCGTGGCAATACTTCTGAACTACAGTACGTCCTCTCTTACCTTGTGCTTCGCGTACCAAGTCTGATTTCCCAACGTAAGTGACTCCGCCTGCCGCGGTCGGTTTTGCCAACGGTGCTGCACAGAGTATCGTTAGCCTTGCGCGTTGTCTCGGACCGATCATTGGGGGCTACGTGAGTTCCGTTGGTCAGTGTTTTTGGACAGTGACCTGATGATCCAACTCCCTCGGTAGCTCTGGTCGGCGAGCACACAAGATGACCCGTCAGGGTACCCGCTTGGCTTCCTGGCATGTGCAGCGACGTGCGCGATCGCTGTGGCCCACAGCTTCTTGATCCGATGATGTGATCGTGACTCGCTCCCTCTCGCTGTCTTGTCTTTTTATCCCATCCGTATCATAGCTGAACCAGCATCCCATCACACACGGACTACACCAGAAAGAGGAATGGGAAGTATATTCTTATCATAATCCATCATGGTTCTTGTTCGCGTTTTGTACGGTTTCGTTCCATATCTTCACTTTTTGTCTCCATCCACAAACGAGAGACATTGTCCACCTCGCAATTTCCTTGTCACATTATGGTATAATGTGCGATCATTGACTAACAATGTAGAGATCCTCGGGCAGACGCAATAGTTTGGAGGCCAGACACTTGAAGAGATGTTGCTTTACAGAGGATGTAGTCCTGTTGCATGACATCACGCGCATAGAGTAAATGTACTTTGTGCTTGTGGTGTCTTTGGTATTAATAGATATACATATAATGCACGAGGTGGGTGTCGTGAATACAAGACATCGAAAACGATAGCAGAGCAAGCAAGAATCATGTCGCCGTGTCAAGTCAAACATCCTTTCGTCAAATTTCTAGTAATAAGGGTAAGTGTCGATGACAATCTCTGAAGAAGAGGTCAGTCATCAATTCCAAAGACCACCACACGAACCCATCTCATTATTCCTTCGCGTTATCTTCTCGTTCCACCACCTGGTATTGCAATTTCTCTAATGCCTCGTCGTGCCGCTGGAGCAGCAACCGCTCTACCCAGCCACCCTTTGGGAACGGTTTATCCCACCGGTTGTGTAAATGCACCGTAAATATCTTCTTCAGCGCGTGGTCGAGCCCACCGCCTTCTTCCAGACCATATCCCTCCGTCCAGTGCCCGTCTGCACGGTCAGGCAAGAACGGGTCGGGGACGCTGTTGTCGAGTCGACAGGCGAGGGGATCGCTGAAGCAGAACGGGAGGATCTTGAATGGAGGGATCGACGTAGCAAGGAGGCGACGCCAGAGACGGAGGTACAAGATCGCACCCCAGTCGGTCGAAGGCGAGCGAGGGGGTGTAGACGTGGCCATGAGGTGGAAGGCTTCGCAGAGGTAGGGCGAGTGCTGTTTGAAGTGCATGAGAGCACCGTTGAGCGCCTGGTAGGTTTTTCCTGTACGGCGTGGTGTCAATGGATGTGGGTGAACAGATTGGAGGAGACATTACCCCAGCAGTCCCATTGCGTCACGAACTCGTGCTCGAGAAGAGGCTCGAGGTCGCGCGTGACGAGCATGTCCATGTCGACCCATGCACCACCGTAGTGCCATATGACAAGGAGACGAACGAGGTCACCGTCGACCCATGCTTTCTTGTCGTTCAGTTGAAGAAGTTTGCTCGATTCCAAGGCCGTGCCCTCGGCGAGGGTGGGGATGTCGACGATATTGAGCAAGAAAGACTCGGGGTAGCGGTGGAGGTAGTCTTGCACGATCGGGTTCTCGCTGAGGTCACCGTTTGACCAGAGAATGAGACGAGAGCGGGGCAAGTTCTGGGTTGCAAAGAAGGACTTGAGCATAAATTCTTGGCGTTCCCCGAAGGGGACGAGGTCCGTGCGCCAGTATGTATGGTACTGGTTGCGGTGTTCGGGCGATATCCAGGCCTGTTGAAGGGCGTCGTGCTCTGGCAAAACGACAGTGCCTGCGAAGTTGTAACAGTCCATTCCCATTCGCATGGGGACCCCTGCTTGCACCTCGAAGCGCTTTTTCCCATAGAGCTGCTCGCTGAGGTTGTACGACGAACTGACACGGTCGGGATCGAAGCAACCAGAGAGGGGAGTGATGGGGTGTATTTCTTTTGCGATCCAGTTGCGGTCGTAGAAGACGAGGTCGACATGGAGATGTGGCTCGAATGCTCGCCAGGCCCACCAGAGCGCAAAAAAGGCTGCAGGGACGACGAATTTCAAGATGTTGAATAGCGAACGAGGTCTGATGAACGACATTGTTCTCACACACGGTCGCGATTCACTCAAAAAGGTCATTGTCTTACACTTGTCTCATCTCGGATCTTCGGGGCTGCAAAACTTATCTTCGTACTAATAGCCTCGGTGTATCAGTTTCATTTGCTTGGACTCACTGACAATGGCTCTGCTGAGACAGAAGCATTCGGTAAACACGTTCACGGCAACATCGTCCCGACAAGCATACTTATATAGACCAGGGAACGCCGCATCGTAAGCCCTACCAAATATCCTTTGGTACTACAGTCGACTCTGTCCCGACATGGGTTCAGGGATATCATTCAAAAAGGTCATTGTCTTACTCTTGTCTTGTCTCGGATCTTCGGGGCTGCAAAACTTCCTTATCTTCGTACTCATTCATCCGACCTTTGGCCCCTCGCTCAGCCTCGGTGTATCAGTTTCATTTTCTTGGACTCACAGGCAATGGCTCTGCTGAGACAGAAGCATTCGGTAAACACGTTCACGGCAACATCGTCCCGACAAGCATACTCATATAGACCAGGGACCGCCGCATCGTAAGCCCTACCAAATATCATTTGGTACTACAGTCGACTCTGTCCCGACATGGGTTCAGGGATATTATTTTTCTTTTGCAGGGACGTGCCCAAAACATTTTAAGTTCGCGACATCTCGTACAACCCACTTCGGGGCGTCTACGTTTTACATAGCCCTTTAAGATGCGAACTCAAGCATACGGCGGTCGTAATATATTTTCTCCTTTCACTGTTGCCTTCGTCCTGTCACGATGAGCTCTACCATCGCATATGCCATTGCCTTCGGGTGCATCACTATTTTCATCGGCAGACGATACTTCTGGGGTGCAAGATCGCCTCTTCCACTCCCTCCTGGTCCTCCTGGCTTACCATGGGTGGGAAATATCATCGGAATCGATGCAGGTGCCCCATGGAGAACCTACACCGAGTGGGCAAAGACTTACGGTAAGTCGACATGCAATGACGGCAGCATAATACCCATGCAATTGTGTGTGCAGGCGACATTGTATATTCTCGACTGTTAGGCCAGGATATTATCATCCTCAACTCGGAAGAAATGGCAAAGGATCTCCTTGAGAACCGTTCTTCCAACTATTCCGACCGCCCTCATCTCGCCATAAACGAAATGTGCGTCCCTCTTATATAGCAAGGGATACGCAACTTAGACTATTAACGATCCTAGGTCTGGGGTCGATTTTGCTACTGCGGTAGTGGGATATGGTGATAGATGGCGACTCCATAGACGGTTTGGCCATCAGACGTTTCGGCTTGACGCAGCACCCAGATTTTTGTCCCTGCAACACGACAAGGCATGTCAACTCCTTCGACGGCTGTTCAATAGGCCAAATCAGCTTGACGATCATGTGCTCGAGTATGTGCCCCAGGTTTAACAGCGAAGCAGCATGTGTTGATTTTGCGACAAGATATACGGCTTCAGTTATTTTGAACAGCGTATATGATTACAACCCCGAATCTAGGGACGACAAAGTTATCAAGGGTCTAGAGCAGGTCCAGGAAATTGCTTTATCGGTCGTGCGTCCTGGTGTCGCGATGGCTATTTCCACCTTCCCGATATGTGAGTAGATTTTATGTGGTACTGTATGACCACAGTAACTTGTTTAAACTTCCTTGCAGTGGAGACATTACCGGAATGGTTACCATACATGTCATTCAAAAAAGAAATAACGGCCGCGAAAAAGCTTACGAACCAATTTGTTGATACACAATTTCAGTATTGTGTACAAAATGTAGTGAGATTCATATACATTCATCTCGTGTCTTTGCTCACTATTCGGCAAGACGGATTGCGATGCTGCCCCCGGCTTGATACATGACGCACTGAGAATAGCGGGGGAGAAAGGAGCGGTACCGGATAAATTATGGCTGAAGACCCTGAGTGAAGCAGCTGCTTCCGCTTCTCTGGGTAAGCATCTTAAACACTTAGTTTGGCCCTTGCTCAATGCGCGCCGTGTTTTCTTGTGGTTGTAGCTGCGACCGAAACAGTGAGTCCATTGACGTAGTCACGAAGAAATTATGTTCATGCGACAACTTCTGGGAATAGTCTCACTCGACCCTTATGACGTTCTTTCTCATGATGATGTTGAATCCTGCAGTTCAGAAAAAGGCACAAGCGCAAATCGATGCTGTGGTGGGCAGGGATAGATTGCCGTCGATAGATGATCGACCTTCCCTACCGCTCATCGACGCTATATTCTGGGAAACCTTCAGGTACAACCCTGTTACCCCTCTCTGTGAGTGGCGCTGGACCCCGAGTAATTTTTGATACCGACGCGTGCAACCGCATAGCCATTCCCCACGCTGCTGTGAACGATGACGTGTATAACGGATTCCACATCCCAAAAGGTATTAAACAATTCCTCCCCTGCCGCTGCGAGAGAACTTTTGTTGACACCCGCTGTTCCAGGTGCCATCGTCATATCAAACCTGTGGTTAGGCTCTTCTACGTTCTACTCCAAGCAGACTTTGTTGACCCATACCATTTGCCAGGGCGATGTCTCGCGACGAAAGGAGATACCCCAATCCACACGCGTTCATGCCCGAACGATTCTTTAACGACGACGGTTCGCTTAAACCGAACGACGTCCTACACATCGCGTATGGATTTGGTCGCCGGATGTGCGTCGGGCGACACTTTGCCGACACGTCGGTGTGGTCCACGATCGCCAAAGTATTGGCCGTCTTCCAGATATTAAAACCCCTGGACGAAAACGGGGTCGAAATCACTGTGGAACCAAAGTTTACGAGCGCGCTCGCCGTGTGAGTAGGGAGACTAATTCGTACACTCGCATTTTTTGATTTTTTTTCTGGTTGTTGTTTACAGGCATCCTCTCCCGTTCGATTGTAAGATTGTGCCTCGCTTTCCAGATATCGATGTAGAGAAGCTGGAGGAGTTGATTGCCATGAGTGATGCTTAGGGCCGCTCCCCCACTCGTGGATCTGGTTTCATTTTTATTCAGATATGTACCACTAGGAGTTTTAGAGAAATCTGGGGAGTGTACACAATCTCACCCTAGTGTATATGCATGTTTTTCAACTGATAGATACCACATATACCACAATGTCATCTAATTTCTTCAGAGCCAACTTTGCTTTTTGTACCTCTTGCAAAGTAGTAGTACACGCAGTGACAGCGTCCCAGCGCGACGAGGAAAGAAAGGTCACAAAAATGTATTAGGGGGATGCGGTACAAATTTGAAAACACATGATGTCAACGCGCAAATCGCATGATCCTTGAGAATCACCCACTGGATCTGTCAGAGATCCAATGCCATCACATCGCATGTAATATGAGAGACAAGATTCACGAGCACTGGGATGCCGCACAAATAAATAAGAAAAACACTGGCAAGGAGAACGGGGTGAGGATATCATTCTGAACACCCGCTGTTTGGTCAAGGACAGGGACTCGGATCGATCCTTGTCGTTGAACATTGAGCCAAAGAAAAAAGATCAGAAAAGGCATACGTGACGTCGATTGTGCAGAGCGGTCTTACCACCTTGGACATCACAGCCCGGCCAACTCCTTTAGGCTGTGGGTTAGAGAAGGCCTCAGCGAGAGGCACTCTAACAGACGATGTACGATATTTGCCAAAGGGTGGTAGTATCTTCTGCATCATATCATCTCATTTGTGGTGGTCTGAATCTGCATCTAGTTTGCTGTCCGAGATGTGTATGTTGGGTTTGCACCAAGACCTTGGTGCGTGTGCTCAACCCGGATTCGGAATTGTACCCTGTCACATTTCAGTGAAAAAATAAAATAAAATATTAAAATAAAAAGGTGTTCCCTGTCCCTAGCATCGTTACGTCATTACTAGTCTAGGTATAAAAGAACCAGACTTCGTTGATTTAGTTACCAAAGTGAATGAAAGGAACCCAAGCAGTGAACGGAGCGCCAGGGTCGCGGAGATGCTGGTAGCGTAGTGTAATGCTTCTGCGGCCTCTGTGTAATCCGGAACCTTGTTGCCATCCCAGAAAAGATGCTCGTGTACAACCTTGGCTACTTTCGGACCATCACTCTCTCTTATTGACCACATTGTCCCAATGACACCGTTGTAATCAGCGAGAAGCATCCCGGCGGCAAGATGGACAGATTCTTCTGCCAGCGACTCGTTTCCTTGTGCGGTCTCGCAAGCGGAAAGGAATGTGAGCCCACCCTGAGGGCGCGATAATTGGATGATATCGGATAGCTTCAATCGACCATTATTAGCCAGGAAAAGCCCACTGTTGAGCGGCATCTCGGGATCCTGCACCCCATGACATGCGAAATGGACCCAGTCGGTGTTCTTCAGCCTTTCCATCACATCCTCGACGGTGACATCTGAGTTCTGGAGGGTGACAAAATGGGACTTAGCGGACAGCATTCTAATATGATCCATCTCCTCTTTTACAGAAAATAGTCCACCGTACACATCAGACGGTGGCTGGGGGACCATAACAAGGTGAAGATGGGATGAGAGGTCACTAGAAGGTTTCCGAGAAGTTGATGGTGCAAGAGCACCCAGGTTCGGTATGTATGAAGATATTGCAAAATCAGAGAGCCTCACACCTGCCTCAGGTGTTTTGTAGAGGCCAGCAGCATGTATGGGGAGAAACAAAAAAGGACCAGTCGGACACCAGAAAATACGGGTCATCTTCTGAGGGCTGGAATCTGTGAACCCGCACTGCCATAATCAGAACAGATTGGTTTCACAGTGCAGATAGACCACTCACAGATAAACCAAGGGATTGCAGGACTGGATGTACAATTGAAGTCCATAGGTGTCCAACAATCTGCTGGAACAGTTCCTCTGGAGTAAATTCATCTAATCGTTGTGGCTTGACTTTGGCGGCACGATCAGTACCATGACTTCCAGCTCCTTCTAAGAGTGAATCAAGAAAGCCCTGCGAGACATCCTTTTCTGCAGGAATCACGAGTGCGGAGATTACTACATTACACGGAATGCTAACGAGACTACCCCTCTCGAGCAATAAGCGGAGCACTCCTTGTGAATCCTCTATATCTTGGTAGCAGAGTCTAGGAAGAGGGATGGGGATTACACTCTTCAACTCCGCCATGACAATCAGTGCATCATATCTTTGTTCGTTGGCAGTAAGGTAGACAACTGGTCCAGATATTGCCGAGGACGTGAGATGCTCGATAGTCTTCGGGAGTAAGAATCGGTCAAAACCTAGCAAGGACCGTATTTCAACAAGAAGCTTCTCCCAGCGGTCAGCAAGAGCATGGTATCCCTGGACCTCTTCCTCGAGAGGCTGAGCGTTAGAGGCTATATTATGTGCCAATTGTTTGAATATGGTATTTCCACGAGAACCAGCACACACTAGTTGGTGTGAGATTTGCTGAAATTTTTGAGCAAGGGCTGGATGCTCAGCATGAAGATGATCAGCTGGAGTATGAAGCTGCAGAACCTGAGCCCAGACAACAGAACATCCTTGCTCAAGCCACTCCACAGCCATTCCAGGATGGCCTGCATCAAGTGCGGCAGCAGGTAGCAATTTAAAAGCCTCCTCAGCCTCCAAGGGTTTTTCTGCCAGATCTATCTCATCTGGTTTCATGATTTTCTGGATCAGGTATTCATTTTCCTCCTCATTGTTCCAATGTGCCTGCAGTACTTGGCACTCTTTGGGGCATTGGTTCAACTGAACTCTGCTACTTTCCCAATTGATCATGGGGTTGTGATGGACCAACCAGCTGTGTTCTAAAATCATCTGGTTCTTGCCCAGATTTGTCATGTCTACCACCATCCTTTCCATGTGGTCTTTGTATCTGACAGTGACATCTGCTTCATAATGAATACTGCCTGCAGCATTTTTCAATCCATCCACATTGTAGACGAGAATTTCTTGGCTCTTTCTCCTAAGCTGGATATCATTTCTATTGGCCCATTTCAGGTCCATGAATGTGCCATTGGCTCCACTGTCCAAGAGGGCAATCGCTTCTCTCTTTTTGTCTTTTTGTTTGATTTCGATTTTTAGGGTGAGTTCCTTATCAGGGTTGATAGTCCTGACTTGGTGATCCTCTGGGCTAGGATCCTCATTTTCTGCTGTACACATGGAATTAAGTACCACTTCTCAGTGGCCATGCTCTTCTGAGAACACTGTGTCAGTTGGTGATTTGGGTAGGCTACCACATTGCGAATCTTCTAAGATATTCCAATCTACAAAATTGTCTGGTATGTAAGTGCTATCTACAGCCATCCTAGCTAACTGTTGCATATCATAAACAGATTCTTCATTTTTTTCTTTTTCTTCTATCATAATGCTACGTATTATCAGTGTTTCATCTACTACTACAAAATCAAAAAGGAAAACAGATGATGTTACGATTCGTGTGGACCTCTATCTCCCTTTTTCTTTCCTCTTCTTCATTCACTCTCCATGACTATCTCGATATCACCGCTTCCATGTAATACTTAGTCATCCACAGCTTCTTATTGTTCCTTACTGCGGATTACCTACTCATTCCCCTATATTCCATAGCATTCTATGGCACCACTTTTACTGACCAATCATGGTCATTTCAATTGTTCTTCTCTTTACTTATAAGCGATTCAACATCGCTCCTAGTCCCTTTAACCTTGATCTCCTCAAGTACTTCCTTGAATATCCCTTCTCGAGTATCCCCTAGATACGTCTTGGAATATATCCCTTGCTTTTTGAACCCTCTGTGTGACCTCGTCCTGCACTTGAAAGGACGCTTCAACCTCTAAGCTTTTAACTCAGCTTCATAAGGTTGTCTTTGTCGCTCTCAACACTCGGTCTTCGATCCCTCGATCCTCGAAGAACTTTGTCGTCTTGATCCTGTTGATCCTCAAGACTCCCTCAGTCTCTCTAGCCCTCAGTCGTCTTGATCCCTTGCCTCTCAGAACCCCCTTTACTCTTGCCCTTCGCTTCAAGACCTTCTTCTCGAGGCTGCACTTGTTCCTACCCAGACCAAGTGTAACAAAAGATCAAGGTTAACTCTTCGAGCCTACCGTTGTTTGTAGTGCCCCACCATTTCATCTTTTAACCCCCTCAGACCCAGGAGAGGATTTCCTGCTCCCCCATATCCCCCTCCTGCTTCTCCAACCCCCAGACTGTAGCGAATGCTATTGAGAAGACCCTAAGATAAGGGAACGATGAAGAGGGTTGCTGTCAACGAAATGACAATGACAATCAATGACGATGTCGAGAGACTCGAGGATAAAGTGTAGACTCGGATAGTCACCTATTCCTTAGCCTAGGGTAGGTTACTAGGCACTTAGACAGCACACTAGAGGTTTACGCTAATAGCCAAAAGAACTAGACTGGGGATCTAGCTCTCAAATGGCCCTGTATATATACTATCAAGAACAGGGCACGGACCATCTACCTATGTCTACCCTAAAGTAACAATGTGGCCTCCATGAGGCGTAAGGCTATGTAACACATGTTAGCAATGAGGCGGGGCTATGTACCATGAGGTGATGCACGAGGCCTATGCATGTAATAGAAGTTAATAAAGACGGAAATGAAGACAAGATGATAACCATGAGGCGGGCTATGTTACGACTCATTGTTTTCTTTTTTCTTTCCTCGCTTGTTTTCACTACGGACTACAGAGTCTCTGCGTTCAAACCATGCTTAGGCCGTTTCTTTTCCTCTATGATGACATAATACCCTCGACTCATCTACCTTAGTCATCATTTCCCTCATGACTCATCTATGCTGCGCATTATTCATCATGACTCATCCTGACTCATCGATGCTGCGCATTACTCATCTTATT